>ML833094.1:94005-110986 GCA_009831015.1 Picea engelmannii
AAAATCATGTTAGAAATTTAATTTTTAAATTATAAACCACATTATTTGTTAAATATCTTACTTTTAAATCTACAAAATACATGAACATAAACTCAATTTTTGAATCATCATGTTAACATATCATAAAAAAGGTTGTACTATTAGACATGCATATCAACCATATTATTACTTCTAATATCAACATAAATTATTAGGATAAATAATAAATTATGTAAATTAAAATATTACCATTCAATATCTAAACATGTTGCCAACTATACAAATATTATATGTCATTGCATATATATATATATATATATATATATAAAATTAAAAAAATTAATTAAATAACTCGTGCCCGGTTTAAAATATTCACAACTCAAATGCTCAAGCAAGGAATTACAATGCAAATCTTAAAATTATTTCCCTAAGAGATATAAGGATCAAAGTCATATCACTAACATAAGTGTTTTATACAAGTGCTTGAGTGTGTCCAAGGGTAAGAGGATTGTTAATAACTAGATAAATGTCACCTTCTATACACATCAGAATTCTAAGTACACCATTGTTACTATGCTCTTTTTTAGGTCTCAATGCTTCTATAACATGTTGGTAAAGGGTCAAACATCTAACATCTTGAGGCCTTTTTGAACATGATAATAATTCTTATGAATTTATCATGATAATAATTATTTAAATTTGATATAATTAAACATGCAACGACATAATAAGAAATCCCTCCCTAGGTCGCGCGCATGCTCACTGGTACGCCCTTTCCACCTGCCCTCACGCCATGGCCCCAAGAGGGGCCCCCGAGGCTCCCCCACCCCCTCTCCCACCAGAGTTAGACGCGTCCAGGAAGCTGGTCACTGCATGCAACAAACGACTTGCCTAAGATTCACATCAGAAATTCGTTAAAAAACTGGACAACATCCCTTCAATCGACCTACTAGCAGAAGAAACCTGTAGATCTGCTCTGAACTTGGCTGAGCGGGGGCTCATTGGGTAGTTTACAGGCTTATGGCCTTCTCCCAAAGTTGTAGACGCATGGGTGTAGAGGAACTGGAGTCCTCTAGTAAAGGAAGGCATCGAAATCCATCTAGTTGGCAGGGGATTCTTCGTTTTTGTTTTTGACAACCTAGAAGACAAAAATATCATCTTTAGGAACAGACCGTATTTATGGGCCCTCAAGGTTTGTATTTGAACAAATGGTCTCAATATTTCTATCCAACACAAGACGTGCCCTCGGCTTTTCCGGTCTGGGTGCGCCCTTCTAAATACTCAAAACCCCCTAGAAATCTCAGATCCAATGATCGAAGAACTTGAACAACAAATCCTCTCTCCCACAATAGGAAAAAACAATGTTGAGATCCATTCCGACTCCCCAATTGGAGCCTCCTCCTCCCCTTCCTACACATATATAATAAAAAAAAAACCTTGGGAAATCTATGGATTTTAGGAGGATGAGTCTTTTGAGAGACCCTAAAAAAGAACAGGGAGAAAATCTCATAAAGAAGCAAGAGAAGAAGAAGCATAGAGGCAAAAAATGCAAGGAAGATAACCTACCATTGAAATGTCCATTGTAAGGAACACCAGAACAAGGTCCCCTAAGGGAGGTCCTCCCCATTCCAGTAAATAATGCACATAGTCTATTGGAATTGCAGAGGCTTTGGGAATCCTTCGAAGGCCGAAGTAGTCAAAGACCTTCTGAAAATCGACCCTCCCGAGATTCTCTTGCCCCAAGAGACAAAAATTGAAGGGGACACCCTTCTATAAATCAACAATCAACAATGGAAGAAAAATGTAGGGAAAGCCATCAACCCAAGGGGCTCTTCAGGTGGCCTTGCAACCTTGTGGACGGAGGACAAATTTCATTTAGAAATCTCCTTCAAGACTCAACATTGGATATTCACTAAACTCTGACATATTCCAAGTAAGATTTCTCTCTCACTCTTCAATCTTTATGTTCCTATCAGGTACTCTGAGAAGAAATATTGTTGGCAAACGCTAACAAATGTTTTAGAGATTTTCTCTCCTTTGAACATCATTCTAGCAGGAGATCTAAACCTTGTATTCGAACCAAATTAAAAGAGAGGAGGCAACAAAAGTAGGGATGAAATGCTCCCCTTCATTGAGGAGCTAGTCCATCAATGGGATCTCCTTGACTTCAAGCCTTCAAAAGGACTTTGCACCTGGACAAACAATAGAGTTCGGGCTGATCACATCTCAGCTTGCTTGGACAGATTCTTAATCCAGAGCATGTTTCTACAAGAAAGGAGGATAATCTCTTCCAAGATCCTTCCAAAACTGACTTTCGATCACAAACCTATCCTCTTGATTTTGGAAGAAGAAGAAAATATGGGCCCAATCCCTTTCTGGTTCAGCCCTCTTTGGATAGAAAAGAAGGGATTTCTTGAAACCGTCCACTCAACTTGGTCCTCTCCTATTTCAGGGTCTCCAAGCTTTGTGTGGGAGCAAAAATTAAAAGCAACAAAACATGCACTGAAAACATGGGTTAAAAAGCCCATGAATACTCCACTTAGACAAAGACAAGAGACTGTCCAACAGTTATCAAATTTGCAAGTTGAAATGGAGATCAAAGACATCTTCAACTCAGATTTAGAGAAAGAACAAGTTGCACAAAGCAAAAATTTCCATGCATTTCGACATGAAGAAGACTATTGGAGGCTTAAGTTTCGAAGCTTGTGGCTAAAAGTTGGAGACTGAAACACTTCATTCTTTCATCGACATTTCAAAACCCGCCTCTCCAAAACCACATTTATGAAATTTCCCCCTCAGATGGATTGATCCACAAAGGGTTTGATCAGCTCAAGGCCGCATCATAAACTCACTTCAAGAGACTTTACAAAGAATAAGGCTCCGACTGTGAAGAGGTTATCTCAGATTTCCTCTCACACATTCCCTCTCTTGTAAGCAGGAATGACAATTCAATTCTCATGAAACCATTTTCTGAAGAAGAAATCTGCAATGCCATTTGGTCCATGGAGCCTGGCAAAGCCCCGGGACTAGACATATTCACAATCCATTTTTATAGAGCATGTTGGGACATAATCAAGACTGATCTACTGAGGATGATTAAAGCATTTCGCCAAAGAGATAAAGTAGGAGGCAACACAAACTCCACCTTCCTAGCTTTAATCCCCAAAGAAGTTAATCCAAGCTCCTTCGAAAGATTCAAGCCTATCTCGCTTTGCAACGCTTCTTATAAAATTTTGTCCAAGCTTCTGGAAAATAGAATCAAGCCCCTGCTAGAGATTCTCATTTCCCCCATGCAAGGTGGATTTGTCAAAAGGAGACATATTCTTGACAATGTTATATAGGTCCAAGAAGCCATGCACTCCAGTCATCAACGAAAGGAGCAAGGGATGTTGATAAAGCTCGACATGGCAAATGATTTTGACATGGTAAACCTCTCATTCCTTTACAAAGTTCTCCTCTCTTTTGGGTTTTTCTCTGACTTTGTTAATTTGATAAAATCATGCTCTGAAAAGCCTTGGATAGCCCCTCTAGTAAATGGTAGATCAACAAACTATTTTTCAGGCCTTGAGGGGATTAAGGAAAGGCTGCCCTCTTTCCCCCTTCCTATACATCTTGATGGATGATACTCTAAGCATGACTGATGAAAAGAGGACTGGTTTAGTCCCAGACATTGGGCTGATGAAGGGCTTTGACCTAATCAATCATGCCCTCTTTGCAGATGATTCCCTCATGCTGGGTGGAGCCTTCGTAAAAATTGCAAAAAACTTCAAAGCTTTTGCAACACCTCCGGAGCGCTAATCAATAAAAGGAAAAGTGTAGGGTATGGGTGGAACGCATAACAAAAAACAATTCAATGAATAGCCCTTTACCTAGGGTTCATGGGCTATGCTTCTTAGGAAAAAATAAAGTATCTAGGACTCCCCTTAAGTCTAGGCTCCAACAAGGCTTCTCCGTGGGAAGAAATTATAAGCAAATTCAAAGCTAAAATCTCAGCTTGGGGTGGACATTGGCTCACCAATGTTGGGAAACTCACCCTCATAAAATCAGTCCTGTCCTCCCTGCCAATATACCAGGCTTCCTTTTTCCTGGCCCCGAAGGCGATCACGATTCAGATCACAAAGATGATTAGAGACTTCCTCTGGTGTGGAGGCAAAAGAAACTAAAAGAAATACCACTTGGTCAATTGGGAAACTGTCAAACGCCCCTATGTTGAAGGTGGGATACAAGTAAGAGACCCTGAGCTTGCAAACCTAACATTGGGAGGTAAAATCATTTGGAATCTTTATGTAAACCACGAACATCCAGTAAGCAATCTCTTAAGAAAAAAATATCTCAATGGCGCCTCTCTGAGAAACCTCCAGGCAACGAACATATCCAAAGGAACCCCGATCTGGAATCTCTGTAGGTGTGGTTTAGAACCCTTTCAGAAGCATCTATTTTGAATCCTAGGGAATGGAAAAAAAACTTTGTTGTGGCAAGACAACATTATGGGCAACACCCCCCTCATCGAATCAGAAGATCTCAAAGAGATCCGTGCGTGGCTCTCTCAATGTGGCATCAACAAAATCACAGACATCTATGCGTGGGACGATTCAAGAAGATGGAAAAGCTGGGATCTCTCGGGTGTCCCAAATCAAATGCAAGCGCAAAAATCTCTCCTCCTTGCTACTTTGACGGACTACGCACCTGTACATCTCCTCTTAAGGGATAATTGGGGATGGGGAAAATCGAGTTTCTACTCATTATCCCAAGGTTATAACACTCTGCATCCCCCACAAGTTCTGAATGAGACAACGACCCTATGGAATCATGTTTGGGACCCCCTCGACCTCCCTAAAGTAAATTTCTTTAGCTAGGTTTTAATGCACAGGAAAATTTTAACAGGTGAAAATCTGGCAAAAAGAGGCTTCATAGGACCTCATAGATGCCTCATGTGCTACCATGCACTTGAAATGATGGATCATTTATTTTTAGATTATCCATTCAATCAAGAAGTATGGAAAATATACCTTCAAGGCCTCAATGCCACAGCTCCGAGACAGATCTCAGCGGTTGAATTATTTTCCTCATGGAAGGTGCGCTACCCTTAAGAGATTCAAAGCAGTCCAACCTGGAGAAGAATTTGGTAGGCCATCCCCAAATACATTTGTTGGAAACTATGTCTAGCTAGAAATGATCAGATATTCAATAACATGCCGCCTTCCCCCTCAACGATGATTGCGAAAGAAAAAACTTTCATTCTCGAAACGGTGGCAAATCACTTCGCCACGAATGAAACTACTCTTCTCCTTGAAGAAAAGAAATGGACTGGAACCTTCACCTTCCGAGAAAGAATTCAAGCCATTGTTCACCCTTCAAAAACTTTAAGTTGGCGTTTGTGAGACAAAGATGAAATTTTTCAAGATTGGTGGAGGAGGCAAGGCATAGCCTCAATCTTTTTCGATGGAGCCTCCAAGGGAAACCGAGGGAATGCAGGAGCAGGTGGAGTGATTTACTCCTCAGATGGAACTCAAAAATACATATTCAGTTGGGGTCTTGGTCAGAGAACAAATAATTAGGCTGAAATTCTTGGGCTGCTAAAAGCTTGTCAGATAGCGCGTGAAAATGACATTAAAGAAATACAAATCTTTGGAGACTCTGAAATCCTGATTAAGATTTTAAACATGAATGATCAGTTCAACAATATAGTAATCAACAAGGCCTTACAAAGACTTCGTTAAGTGCTACAAGACTTCTCCTCCCCTTGATTTTTCCACATCCTCCATGGATTGAACAAGGAATTAGATGCAAAGGCGAATATGCGCTGCCTAATGCGTTTAGGAGTACTCAGAAAAAATGATGAAACCCCTTTGTGGATCCCTATCCCGTAGTTTCGGCTCTTCCACATCTCATAACTATGTAAGAATGGAAATGATGTATTTATATTAAGCGAGAAGTTGTTCCCTTGTAATGACGGTTGATACATCCTTGGCCCAGCCGACCCCAATTTCAAATAAAATAATCCGTTTTAGTTAAAAAAAAAAAAACATGCAAAGACATATAAATATGTTCAAAAAACAATATAAAATTCTATTTCAATCAATCGTTCCATGCAATCACAAATAATTTGAAAGACAAACACATTATGCATCAAACTGTCTATTAACCAACTAAAATAGTTCAAAGATTTGTTATAATTAACTTAACATTTCCTCTATTAGAAGATGAATAAAAAACAATATAATTAGCGAAATAAAGATAACAAAAAGATATAACAACAGTACTAATGATGGAATAAAACATGTACATATAACTCTTTGTTGTCATCACCCTCATTATGTTCCTCGCTTGGCATGATAACACTATTGTTCTCAAAAATATGTTTTGATCTAGGGTCGTGTCTTAATACGAACCACCAATCCCTATCCAACACATCTGGGTTAAAAAACACTTGGTTGCAGTGTTTTAGGAAAACATAAGGCTCCTTAGCTTCATCCCACATCTTTCTAGAGTTGATGCATATCATCCCACTATCATGATCTTCCTTTACATTATTCCGATCAAAGGTGTCCCACCACTTGCACCTAAAAATAACACATTGGAAAGAAGAGAAGTCCACTCGAATGATCTCTTGTATCTTTCCAACATAACCTAACATCCTCCATATTAGGTTTTGATCATGGTGACTAGCAAAACTAGATTGGTCGAACTCGACTTCCACTCCGCAGTCTTGTGTCATGCGTCCATCATTGGCATCCTCTGTGCGAAAATGATGTCCATATGCCCACATAGATGGGAACAAATGCACCTATAAAAAAGTGAAAACAACCAGTGTCATGTGTCTAATAAGTTGACCAATAAAATATAAAATATAGATGTTACAATTCAAAGGTGCATTATGAAGTTAAAACTGTACACAAAGAGATTATTATCGAGTTGTTGCACCCAATCCCTATGTTTAGTGCATCCTCTTCAACATGCGGGTAACAACAACCCAACTGTTGGGGCATATCATTGGCATATTTTCTTTTAAATGATCAGGATAAGGCATGCTTCTACCATTAAACCGTCTAAATTATTTCCTGTCACTGTCCCATTTCCTCCTCTTCTGTTCGTACAATGAGACCCATGGTTGTGTTTCCTCTGAATTGTAAAGAATGAATTTATTAATGGCATCAATTTCTGAATTCACTGATGTGTGCGTGTGTATTCATGAAATCAAGCCGACATATAGTATGTATCAGATCAAAATATGCATTATCAAGTTTAGTGTGAATACTTAATGTGTAGAAATTTGACAAATGATAAGTCACTTACTCTTTATCAAATGTATTTTTCCATTCATTTGGAGAAGCTCCCCTTGTCTTTTGTCTTCATCCCTTTCATTGTCCCAAATCATCGCACCTGGTGTGTTGTCGATATGCTTGATGTACTCATTGGCATAATAGAAAGATTCATATGATATGCACCTCTTTGCTATATACCCCTCTGATTTTTCACTTTGTCGAACAAATCCTTTCAATTTCTTCATGTACCTCTCTAAGAAGAACATCCAAATACAGGAGACCACTCTTACTAATTCAACCTAATCTACTAGGTGAATTAGAATATGAACCTGCAAGTCCATGAAACTCGTCGACAGTTCCTTCTCAAACATACAAACAATCTCATCTATCTCTTGACACAGCCGTGGAATGCTAGCCATATGAATCTCCTTTGACGTGATCCAACGTACAAATGCATATAATTTAGATATGGCACATCGTAGGTCCCGGGGGAAGTCATGGTTCACATGCCCACGCACGAGCAGAGGATAATGAAACTACAAAGTAAACACATACAAAATTAATTATGTTTTATCCCATGGCATGAATTTATAAAACAAATACTAAAATCATGTTTTTGACATATGTACTCTTAGAAGGTTCAAATGGTCATGTGATTTTAACCCCGACAAATGGTCTTCCACAGTGAAGTTGCACCGTAGTAAAGACGCATATAAAGAAGGCACATTCACACCCAATATAACTTCCTTTGCCAAAGAAAGATCGGTTCTCTTCAATATCCATGAGACATCACCTTGATTGAAAGACCAAGAGGGACCAACCTCTCCTCTACTTTCTCTTCTTGGCCAATGTTTCTTTTTACTTTTTGAAGAAACAAGATCTCTCCTAACAACTAATGTGTCAATTTATTTTGATGATATGTGCCTCCATAAGTAAGATGAAACATTTTTAAATATATGCATGGGATCTAGTAAGTGGGTAATCTTAAGATGCTCCCAATATGGGAGCTCATAAAAGACAAAATTCCCTTTCATCCCAATGGGAAATTTCTCAAACCGGTGTCGAAGAATTCTAGATCATAGAACATAGGCTCCCCATTTGAATCGAACATTTTTGTAATATCCTTCTCTTTCTCCTTCTCTCTCTCATATGCTCTAAGCCATTATGCTGGTGTCATTATTGCAGGCCTTCGGCTTTGTTATCGCACAATTTTTACTTTGAAAGAAGGAAAGGTTAAAAGAGAGAAAATTGGCGTAACGAGAGACTATCCTATCACTGTCACCTCAATAGGATGTCTCTTTCTAGTTAGGGTGGTACGCCCAGGGGAGCCATCCCCAATGACCTGGAGGTTTGAGAAGGCAAAGTCATAGTCACTAGATAAAGATCCCCTCTCACAAGTCACCACCGATCAGAAAGTCCAATTTTATAACCAATAAAACGATAATATGTTAAAGTGTACCTGCCCAAAACAAAGAAACAAGAAACTAGATATATTTTCAAGTACACTTGCTGGTTAGCACTTCATAAAAACATGGACTTTCTAAAGAAAACCAATTTGTTGAATATGATGAAGTAAACAGAAAATTTATAACAACAATCTTTATACAACAATACTTAACATTAAATACCTTGAAAATGACTTCAAAATGACTAAGAATAATTAACCATTGAAATCATAATACTAGCATTTGATAGAAGCAAATAAGACAAGGTATAAAACAACCTTTTCAATTGCTTTTATGAGCTTTTAATGCTTCATCTAATGGTTGTAGCTTACTTTAGTAACAACAACAATGTTGTTAGTAGGTTAGGATTTTATAGGGTTAAGAAGTGTTAGTAGGTTGCTCAAAGAGTAGGTTTTGAAGGCTGTGTTGATCAATTACCCAAGAGAGGACTTAGACTAGTGCTTTTAGGGAAAATGGAATCAATAATGCAACATAAAATTTTGAGGTAAAATGATAATGGAGAGTCAAAGAAAAGAGAGAATGATAGGTTGGAGTGTTGGTAACCCAAGGCTCCAATTATCAAACCCAAGGGGAAACTAGCTACTAAGGTGTAGGTAACCCTAGGCTTTAGTAGATTTCCTCCCTCTTCAATTCAATGATGAAGCAAAATCGGCTAAGATGAAGCAATGGATACTAAGGTGTTGCAATGGCAAGGCCTTAGTTCATGCTACAAGAAAATTGGCCTTTTGACAATATCTAGTAGGTGAAAGCTTTTGAAGCTAGGAAAATAACATGTGCTAGTCTTCCTAGGGTTTGATCAAGCAATTTCATAGTCTTGAATGTAAATGCAAGATGAATTAAACTATAACCATTCAATTAAGAAGAATTGTAGAAAAATCACTTACATACATCAAGAATAATCAAGAAAATCCCTAGTTGAACACATCCACCAAGAAACCCTAAGGAGGGCACAAATTTCAGTCCTCACAAGTGTGAGTGAAAGATGATGAAAAATAAGAGGGATTTCCCCTTATTTATACAATAATAATGACCATGATTAGGTCAAAAAGGCCGACATGGCCAGTTACAAATAATATCCAGTTTTTAAATTAAATGTCATAATTAAACCATAAAACAAGTGGTAAAGGTGATGTCATGCCCTTTTAGGGTGACGTTAGGCCCTTTTCTGGCAATGTTGGCCTACTGGAGAAAAATGTTAGGCTTCCTTGGGCCTTAGGAACCTGCCACATGTGCCACTTGGCACACAATCACCTCCAAAACATCTCAAAATGCTTGGTGACCTGGGTGACTTCATGGGCCTTCCAAGGCCTACATCACAGTGGAAAGGGCACAACCCCCCTAGGTCCAGGTTTGCGAGGCTATCCTTGGAAAAACGTCCTCCTCTCTCTCTGGTGCAATCCTCTGATCTGTCTCTGCCCCTAGCTGGGGTCTCAACATCCATCTAGTGGGGTCTTTTCCCCATGGAGGTCCGAACTAATAATCTCCCCATGTGTACATGTCCATCGGGTGTGGCCCTGCAACATCAACAGATATGCCCTCCATGGGCTCATAAGTCACATAGATCATAGAAATTTCAATCACATCTAATCATCAAGTTATTAAACATGTGCATGAAACCCCTTTTACCCGGACAAGTGCTCAAAGAAGTCATGCTATTCTACAATCCAAGTTTGGAGGGGATGCTAGGACGTCCTATTGGGCCAGTTCTCATTGGATGTGGGATGTCCTTGGGTGGAGACAAAATCCAGGCCATGTGAGTGGATAAGGTGGTAAAGGATGTTTGGGCAATGGGTGCAGTGAAAGCAGGGAAATGTATGGCTTACCTATGGGTGCCTCTAAAGAGGGTGAGATGCACCTTGTCATGGTTGGAAATGTTTCCAAGCCCATTCATGTCTTTTATCTTTTTATCTTATTTCTTTTTCTTTCAAGATACTAGTTAAGGGACACTGCCCTGGCGTGGTGACGAGTGGTGACAATGTTACCCACAAGAATTTCACGGAAATGAGAAGGATGGCTCATGATGAGACCCTGTTTCTCTTGGCTATGCCACAAAGAGCCACTACCTTGGCGTGGTGACCAGCTGAATGGTAGTGTCATACCGCTACATGACCATGGACCTAATATGATGGCTCATGATGAGACCCCCTATCCTCCAACTAGGTATTTGATTTTATTGTTTTTTACGGGTCCCTCTGTTTCTTGGAGAAGCATTTTATTGCTTTCTCGAGGATCCTTGGGCGAAGCATCTAAAGGTTTCATTCTTTTGGATTTTATCTTTTACCAGCTACTTTTACGCTCTAGGCCTTTAGCCCCTTCTTCCCAAAAAGTAAGGTACAACCCTTTGTTATCTTGGTAAACCCAAAGCCCGACCCAGTGTATGGGATGGATGAGAGGGAAAAAGATGAAAAGTGGCAAGTATGGAAGGAGTGGACGGTGACCTTTCATGAACCCCCTTACTAGTGGCAACTAAAACAATATGGAAACCAACTTACTAGGTTATCCTGTCATTCTCCCCAGGTGTGGACAAGCGGAAAGGCATAAGGTCCAAGCACATGTTAGACGTAAAAAAATTTAAATGCACAAATTCAAATGTTTTGAGAATCAGAGTGGCACATACCATGATACCCAGACTCATTACCTCATGGAGCAAGACCCACTGCTGCTGAAGGACCAGGCCGATGGGATGGATGCTGCTGCTGCCGACAAGGTGGAGGCACTGAAGAAGAAGAAGGATGGGCCCTCCAGGGCCAGGCTCAAGTCGATCTGGCTCTCGGTACTCCATGTCTAGGACCTGTGGGCCTCGAGACATAATCTCCTTAGTTATCCCTAGGCTAGGGGATAACATCTGCCTCCAACTTGGGGACATGTGCTCACCGTAGAGCGCATGAGAACCTCAACATCTCTAGCATAGCCTTTGACCTGCTTGATCTCAACAAAATACTATTAACAATCATTTGGGGGTGGTGATATCACCTCTAGCTCATATATAGTACAAAAAATGAAAGCAAGCATATATACAAATGGAAATACAACTACTCTATTATGAAATGAAAATGGTATATACAATGAATGCAAATGCCTACCTATCTACCTCTACTTACCTTTTGGTTGAATGCTTGGTGTAGTCAAATATCTAGTGAAACCATCCTACAAATGTCTCCCCATACCTACCTTTATGCTTCATCATAAACCAAAGAAGTGATAAGTTAAGCGCAAAAATAACATGAGTTAGAAAATGTATTGTATCATTGGAAATTGTAAGGTCTATCTCATGGAGGCGGGTGGGAGGGAAAAAGTGGTTCCAAGTCATACTTTGAGGAAGGTGCTCAATCCATCTCAGAAAAGAATTGTGAAAAGTCAAGGGCTTAAAAGACCGACTCAAGGAGTCTGAATGCTGGCTACCTCAGACGTCTTCACAACTTGAGGCCTGGGAAGGGATTATAAAGAACTGAAAGGATGACCGAAAATTTCTTAAGGGGAAGCTGGAAGACATTGATAATAAGCTTCTTTTTTAGGTACTCAACCTTCCCCTAAAATCCAAAAGGAGGTTTTTTCCTACAGAAGACTTGGGATAAAGGACATGTTTCCAAACCATAACTTTAGTGACATAGCGAGGTAAAGTAATCAAAGGGAGTTGGAAAGTCTTATCACAAGTATCCTACTTCAGGTAAGCAACTTCCTCACTTTTATCAAGATCTGAGCACAATGATGGTTGATAACTTTCTTCATAGATCTAAGTGCTCAGAGGAACAATCATCAAAGTCCTCAAGGTATGACCGAAAATTATTAAGAGAGCATAGCATCAAGTGATCCTTGGGTGTCTGAATAAAATTGGTAATCATATCATGTTCTTGTTGCCAAATGTCAAATTCATTAGTAACTTCATGTGGTAACGGTAAAGGAAAATTTTGGACATGACCCTCAATGTCGTAAATGGGATCCCCATCATATCCAATAACATCCCAATTATGCTTGCCAACATGCTCTACCTATTTCTCTCCTATTAGTAGTTCCGGAGAAAAGGCTAAACATGCTTCTGCACCTGTTACTAATGGATCTGCTACTCGGTCTTGATCCCCAACCCCCTATGGTTATGAATCAACCTAGGCTACTAGATCTCTAGCTACCTTCACCCCTGGCTTTGGCTCTGCCTTTCTCTATCCTGTTGGCTTTGCGCGGATAGTGGAAAGTAAACTTTAAGCGCTACTGCCTCCCCTACCTTCTATGGTGTTGCTTTTTCCACCACTGCTTGCTCAGATGCCTCTGCTATCTCTACCTTTGCTATTGGTGCTTCTGTGTTTTAGTAAACAAGGTAAACCGGTGCTAGATATATACTAGATCTCCAATGAATGGATTTGGATCAAGATTTTTCACGGTCTATGGGGGGTATACTCAATTTACAGGCTCTGCCACTATAGGTGCCGTCGCTCTATCCCCTGGCTTTGGTGCTACCTTAGGCGCTAAAGAAGACTTTACCTATATTGCCGGTGCATTCACTAGTTATGATTCAACTGGCTCTGGATCAATAGGTCCAAGGTAAGCAACTGAAGTTTCATCTGGTCCATTAACAAGGGCCCACCATGGTGCTTATGAAATAAACCACCAATAGAAGGCGCCTTGTACCATACCGCTGCTATCTTTGCCTATCCTGCTAGTTATCAATTGCCTTTGATTCTATTGACCCTTTGACCTTCACTGGCTTGAGCTATGGTTTTTTAATAGGGAGGGGTTTCAGGGGTTGATCAATGGAATAGGTGTGGGGCTCGGTTCCTCTGCTGAGTAAACAATTGGCTTTGAAACTAGATTTGGATATGGATCGGGAACAAGGAGGGATGCTCTTGCCGGATCTACGGGTGTTGGTTCAGGATAAACGGGTTCTTAATTACTTGCATAATCTATAGGTACTAGTTATGGTCCATGATTATGTGCTGCTATCTATGCTCCTCTTTTTTTATTTGTTTGTGCCTCTGCCATTTCAACTCTCGTTTGGGACGCAACTTTAACTCCTGCCTTTGTATTAGCTTTAATAAGATATTGGTTAATTACCTCACCCCAAACGACCGGTTAATTCGAAACGGCTATGCAAAGACTTTCCGTGTTCCCCCGATGGAAGTTGACCTTCCTTCGTCCGTTCGATCAATCAAGAAGTAAAATGACCACTTCGTTCCATGCCTTTCCCTGAAGCAATATCTAAAAGCAATGCTAGTTGTTCGGGTCAATTCCGAAAATGTTCTGAAATGCGATTTAAACTATATAATCCCCTGGGTTGTGGGTATTCGTAGGCATCTTAATCATCTGGGGTATTGAACCTACGTTTTTCTATGGGTAAATCAATTAATGACTAGATTTGAGCTCGCAGCACTTACAAATTCAAAGTTCATCAGAATCTGAAATTGGCTCCTCTATTTAGCAATAGAGCGGCCTTACGGCTCCCAAACCTCATTTTTTGCTAGCCAATCTATCTCGTGCAAGATCCGGCACCTTATCTGCCTAATCTGGAGCCTTAAGATCTCGAGCAGACCCCATTTTAGCGAAATCCTAAGCACCAAAATCCTACTATGAAAGGTAGAGGTGTTCCTGTCTATATCCCGGGCCTAGAAAGCTTAAGGTGGAAAGCCTCTCAACCACATGTATAGTAGTAGGGATTATAGGAAAACCCTAGTAAGAGTAACAACCCGCAAAGAGGTCAACTTCTTGGCGGCTGAAGAGTAGTTACCCGCCGTGGATGAAATGATGGTAACCGCAGTGGAGAATTGTGGATAGAGAAAGAAACAGAAAGCAGTTGAGCGGTCTTGAACGATTATTAATTAGTGGAGGGAGGTCCGGGTAGCCTTGAGCGATATTAGTTAGTAGAAAGACCCTAGCCGTCATCTTTAGGTCTTTCCCCCTACTTCTTGATCTGGAACCTGACAGGCATTACCTTGACCCGTTATTAATAGTCGGCAAGCTCCTATGCTTGATCAGGGGGCCAATTCTAGAGGGGAAATGATTTGAAACTCCGAACAGTACCTCCGACCCAGCTTTGGTGCCTTAATATGCGAGGGAATCTTATAATGAAGATGAATGGATGGAATAACTTGACACGCATTCAATCGGCAATTTGGCTTAATCACAATGCTAGTTCGAGACCCAGATGAAAACATATGCCTTTGACCCCAGATAAATGAGGGTTTACTTTAGCGAAACATGCATTTAAGAAGCTTTTTTAGATCGACCGGAACAAACCGGGTACCCAACGTGCCTGCCCAGGTGGTGCTTCAGATGGGGATCTTATAGACGGAGCCTTAACTCTTTATATCGGCGGGCCTTTATGGGTTGAGGACTGGGATAACATAAAGCTAATCTCCTGGTTCAGGCGCCTCTTTCCAATTAGTTAGTACACACTAGTTTAGAGCCGAAAATGCCAGATTTTTCCACTGAATTGACCACGATAGAGTCCTCGTTTTACGACATTCTTTCGTGACTAGCTGTAGCGACAAACCAACTCCCTTACCGGAGGGATAAATTCATGACTAACGGGATCTAACCCTTCGCTTGCTCTCGCCCTAGCCTTTCATTCTGGATTCCTTGCTTCAACCCTTGCCATTGGGTTTAGGACCGGTGCTACTAAAGAGTTCCGATTCTTTGTCCTCTTTTGAGAATAAGGACTCTCAATTCAATGAACTAGCCCCTTTGGTTTCTCTCATAGAGTGGAGTCAGATGCCCTAACAAGAGCTCTTTGACATCTTAGGGAAGCTAGTACCCCTATTGAGTAGGGTAACAACATCAAATCCTTCTCAATGAACTACGATTGAACTAACCCCTCTGCTACCTATGTTGCTATCGAAGTCTATACCTCTGCCCCCGATCTGCTTGGTTTTTTTGGACAGACAGGCTTAGTTGGGGTTGTTCTATCTTCCACTCCCGAAACAAAAAGAAAGGCATCTATTGATTCATTGCCCTTTCACCTCTGCCTCACCAATTGATAGGAGGGCCACGCCTAACTCTTTGACTATATGCCTACTCCTACCCTTAAATGAAGAAGCAACCCCACTATCCAAAGTTCCTTCCCCACTAGGGAAGGGAGATCATCACAGTGAACGCAGGAAGATGGGTTTATGTCAGTTCACTGGCCGGGATATAGAGATTCAGTTCAGGTCCCACCCCCACCTGGGCCTCGACCAATCTAGTTTCAATCCATTCCCCGGAAGGAGAATTCGATGAAGACGCCACCAAACCATTTCCGCCTTTAGGAACCCCAGTCGAACGAGCCCAGACCCAGGGAGGATGACACCCAGGTCTCTGAGTTGGACGGACCCCCCACCTTTATGAGTCGGGGAAACCGCAGAATAGGTTTCTATCTAAACCGCCTAGGCCTCTAATTGCCCTGCCTCACTTCCTCTACGCTATCTGCCTTAATGCTTCATTCTCTAGCCTTGATTGCTTCCTTTATTTGGGTTCGTCCCTAATGAATACATCCATCTATCCCTAAATCAAAGCATCCCCAGTAATTAACTTGCTTCCGACCTTTCTCAGTCAAAGGTCGTCACTCATTAATAATCCCCTCCCCGTTGTAACTAACTAACTTATTACTGATTAATAAGTGCCACCGACCCCACCGAAATGAGATGCTTTCAAGGAGGTTCAGAGAAGGATTCGAGTTCCCCCATAGCCACGTTTAGCCTACTATAACCCACTAAGAAAGGGAGATATCGGATAAAAGAAAGAGAGGTATGATTGTCGTCCTTGGCTATAACTTCAAGCACTAAGAAAGGGTAACTCGTTGCAGTATTCCAGAAAGAAGGAGAGGCTAGCTCTAAGGGAGTGTGATAGTTGTCAGGCAAGAAGAAAGCTAGGACGAGAAGCAAGGGAGACTACCCCTTCCATCCATAAAAGATCGGGGGTTTTCTGGTTGTAGTTCCTCAATTGAAGAAGTAAGTTCCGACGATAAAGAACACATATTGAAACGGATAGGGAGCGTAACAGATACATATATTGAATAGGTGCTGAGTGAGAGAAATAAGGCATAAATATAGATATATATTCAAAATATCTATGTTACTACCGCCGGAAGATATCATCAATTGGTAGGGTGGAGAGATATTATTAGGGGAGGGATCTCGATCGATAGCAGCGATAACTATGATAACGAGCGCTTATAAAGAAATACTATCCATATCTTACTGAGGGGCTCTAGGGTTCTCCTCGCTACCGGTTGTATAGTGGGCCTTTCGGGTTACCCATTACGGTTTTCTCGGGCTTGAACCTCCAATCATGATTACCCGCCTATAG
>ML833094.1:113072-136812 GCA_009831015.1 Picea engelmannii
CACTGTGGGCAGTAACCTCTTCCTTTACCAATGTGCTTCTCGACAAGCCCCAGAAAGAAAATACATCAAGGAGATAACAACTGCTTGGTTTGGGCAAGCGACGAGAAGATAAGTAAAGCTGCAGTAAGATAAGCTGCAGTAAGTGATAAGCTGCAGTAAGATAAGCGACGAGAAGAAAAGATGTTCTCTGATTGGCTGTAGATTCATCACCAACAATCTCAATTCCATAAGTCTTTCCAATACTTCAAGATAACATTGCTCAAAACAGAGTAACATTGGAAGTTGGAGTTTCTAGTGATTTTATTGAAACGAACAACCCAATCACCTTCTTCGTTAGTGATACTTTCTATACTGGTCCTATCATTTATTTTCCAGGCATTCCTTCATTATCCCCAGACTTCTTCTGCTAAAGGGTTTTTACGGGGGTCACTTTCTGTTACAACAATCACCATGTTTAGTGTTCTGCATGTGTGTGCTGATTTATTCGCTCTAGAACAAGGTAAGTGTACCCACGGTTATGAAATAAGAATGGCCATCCCTAACCAATATCCCTAAACACTTATTAACCAATATCCGGTAAGGTAATTAAGGTGCCATGCCAAGTTAGGTTCAGGAATACCAAAGAGGGATAGAAATGTAAGGTGCATCATGTTAAAGATATATCGGGCGGGTGCGAAGTAAGGAGAACCAAATGAGTGAGTGAGTAAGTTCCCGCAATTCCTTTCCCTTTGATCGGGCTTTGACCTGTGGTTCCAGTGGGCTTTAGTGACTACTTACTCTAGAGACGACAGAGCAAGCATCATTCACATCTAGCTCTAAACGGACAACATCAGACTGCTTTCTTTGTCTTCAAAACAATCTCTAGTAGTATAATTGTCTTCAGGAGAGTAGCGGGCCTAAGAAGCAGATTTGATTTCAATTCTTGAACCTCTTTCATGAGAAGAATCATTTCACCCTTCATTTCATTCATCAACAAGGGCGCAATCATCATCGCCATCGAAATAGACATTCAAATCAAGGATCTGGGAACATTATTAATAGGGGGCCTGCCCTGGGAATAGGGAGCCTTTAGAATAAGGGGACTTGGGCCTCTCCGAAGTCTATCTCAACATACATACGTTACTATAGGCAGAATTATGAGGATTATGGTTTCCCCTTGTATTTATCAATTTTATTTTTTATCTAGTCCCCCCCTTATTTCGGGGAGGTCGGGCAGATTCCTTGGTCTCCGAATATAGTATGTCCAAAATAATTCATATATTTTATCAACCCAAACCACGAGGCATCATTAGCTACCAAGGTATATGAAACCAACCACCCTTAGAAGGAAACAAATCCTTGAGATGCCTAACCGACAACCCCCCATTTAGGGACCTTCACCCCCATATATACATTATCTCCTATATCAACCTTGCTCGTTCACACCCCTATACATATGTCCAAGCATTGACACCTCCGCTTCTTCCCACGCACCTTTATAGTCAGCTTTGGTTAATTTGTTTTGATTCCCACTCAGTTCCTTATTTGGTATTGATTGGCAGAATTATGAGGATTATGGTTTCCCCTTGTATTTATCAATTTTATTTTTTATCTAGTCCCCCCCTTATGTCGGGGAGGCCGGACATACTATATTCGGAGACCAAGGAATCTATGCCATTCATTCTCATTCTCCCTGTGACTAATAAGATCATATCGCTCACCCGTGCTGTACCCAAACAACTATTGGTATCAACCCCAGACACGGATGCTGTACCCAAACAACTATTGGTATCAACCCCTGCTGACACGGGATATAGATTTCCTATAGCTATTACTGAACCGGTGGAAATCTTTCCATCCAAACCCCTACGCTGTATCTGACCATCGGTCTCTAAGTTCACTGCTTCCCTGGTCCCAAACATCATGGTATTGGACGTAAGAAGAACATATAGTATACATATAATACCATACCTAATATTCAGTCATTCAGTCATTCATTCGTGTTTGTTGGATTAGCCTCGAGAACAGGGCATGGACTGGAAACCTGTGTGGGATTGGTGTTAGACTAACAAGATTTACATTATCTGGTGTTGTCCTTTGAAAGTGCCAACAAGGTTGAGGTCTAAGGCATCCCCTCTGTATCCTGACAGGTCCAACTATGCTTACAGAACCCTTCTCCTTGTGCCAGACCCTAGCCCTTTTGTCGTTTAGGCTTATTCCTTAAGCACCTTCTTCTTATCGGAATTTAAATCCTGTTTACTCTTTTCTGATGGCTTATTCCCCTTGATTATTCCCCCTCCCTTTGATTATCTGTAGTAACCACGTGTTCCATCTCGATCGATAAGGATCAGGTAGGAACGATTGTTCCATATTATCTGTAAGTGAAAGGGGATTGGTAGCTGTAGGAAGCCTTCCCTTGTTCCGTATCGATCGGCTGCCAATGCTCACTCACTCAAGCTATCAGTCAATCGTCCGTTGTAGCGCCCCTCTCCTCTCCAATGTGGGCAATCAATTATTCACAAACGGATCCACTTCCGTTGGAGCGAGATTAGAGGCAGTGATCAATATCCCCCATCCTGGTACCACCTACTAAAGATGAGATTTTATTAGACGAGAATATTTAATTAGAATGTTTTCTAGAACCGGGATCCAGGCCGAGTAAGCCAAAGCTGACTATAAAGGTGCGTGGGAAGAAGCGGAGGTGTCAATGCTTGGACATATGTATAGGGGTGTGAACGAGCAAGGTTGATATAGGAGATAATGTCTATATGGGGGTGAAGGTACCTAAATGGGGGGTTGTCGGTTAGGCATATCAAGGATTTGTTTCCTTCTAAGGGTGGTTGGTTTCATATACCTTGGTAGGTAATGATGCCTCGTGGTTTGGGTTGATAAAATATATGAATTATTTCGGTGTTAAGACTGTAGATGACATGATCAGGTCGATAGCATTGTCTATTTGCTAAAGATCGGTTATGCTCGTTTATGTGGTTTTTATTCAGACGAGGAGCATGAGCGATATCGGCCATGTGATACACCCATTACTGGAAGAATCTCCCAATTTTTCTGTTTTCTTATGGACCCATCGATCTGGTAATGTGCAGGTTGGCTTGGTTATTGGTTTGGTCTAGCTTTCCCGGATCGACTTCCTAGATAGCGATAGTTCTAAATAAGATCGATTGAAAGAGTCATCTTCTATTATGTAAATATGTAATAAGAAAGTATCTAAGATTAATTCTTTTGATCGATGATTAGATACTTGATTATTTGGTTGTAAGCCAGCAACATCGTAGCCAATTACTGATAGCCAGTGACTGATCTCCTAGCCATCCCAATATCTGACCCTGATGGCTGCAAATAGGTTAGCAGGAATAGGCCGAATATAAGTAAGTGGAATACCAAGGAAGAGCCAAGTAAACGGCCCACAAAAACACTTTTTAAGATTTTTTATAGGAAACGAGCCGCGAGCCCGATAAGACCATCGGGAGGGCGAGGGATTAGAGCGAACCCGAACATAGAGAGGGTGAGGGCCCGAGAGGAAGGATCTCTTTTCAGTTTCAAAAGTACGCGTTGGAACCGAGGACTCATATATAATGAGATACATGTTTGAGCGTAAGCGAGTCATATAACTTGAACTTGAATGACAGGCAATCTACCTTACCCAAACGACCGATAGAACTAGTGAAGCTACCTCACCTTCTCCACCCAGTACAACTAGCATTCTAGCCATACTAACCATACCCATCAGATACTTTGAATCATGGAATATATGCGTAGGCTAATCAATTAAGATTTATAGGACTCCTACGGGCTACGTAGTAGTCTATTTATAGTAGGCTCGTGGTATAACTTTCCCCTCTCCTAGCCCCCTCTGGATGTTTACTTTTTCGATCCCGATCGAGCCGCTGACCCATCCGATTTTTATCCTCTGGCTCCGATCCCCGGCCCGCCTCTTCCCCTCCCTCCGGTCCGGCTGGCTTTACCCCTCTCCTCGATTCACATCTTTCCCCTTCGGGAGGGAGCTTATCCCCCCTGAACCAACATCCCCATACGGCTTTTCCCAAGGGATGGATCCGATACCGGTTCTCCTCAAGAGATCCAACTCTTCCCCTCTCTCTAGGTTCTGCCCTTACCAAGCAGCCTTCACCCCAGAAGGAAAGGAAAAAGCACTTCCTTCAAACACCCCTAAGCCAGCAAGTACGTTGGGGAATCGAGATAATTCATATATTTTATCAACCCAAACCATGAGGCATCATTACCTACCAAGGTATATGAAACCAACCACCCTTAGAAGGAAACAAATCCTTGAGATGCCTAACCGACAACCCCCCATTTAGGGACCTTCACCCCCATATAGACATTATCTCCTATATCAACCTTGCTCGTTCACACCCCTATACATATGTCCAAGCATTGACACCTCCTCTTCTTCCCACGCACCTTTATAGTCAGCTTTGGTTAATTTGTTTTGATACCCACTCAGTTCCTTATTTGGTATTGATTGGCAGAATTATGAGGATTATGGTTTCCCCTTGTATTTATCAATTTTATTTTTTATCTAGTCCCCCCCTTATGTCGGGGAGGTCGGACATACTATATTCGAAGACCAAGGAATCTGCCCGAGGGATTCCATCTTCCCAACCAGATGAAATTGCTTGTATTCGGAGGGGAATCACCATTAGCCTAGCTAGCCCAATAGATGCTGGACTTGCTTCGTCCTCCCCCTTCTATATAATAAATGGGTCGAGCATAACCAGATACAGATATACCAGTAGCAAGGATAGTAGCATCAAAGCCAGTCAAAGATCCAGACCCATAGCCTACAGGGGTAGATTTCCTTCCATAGTTCGATGGCGACCCTAAACTCTTGGCGACCATGCCTTACCACTGGGGACCGCAGACTTAATGGATCTATGAACTCTTCAATATTATCAACAAAATCATTATCGCATGAAGGGGTAAAATTATCCAACACTTCTTCACTTTCCACATCATAAGGTAAAGAATCATTAAAAAATTGGGAAGAGAAACAACTCACCTTGCTATCTTCTTCTTTTGAAGGAGCTTCAAGTATTTGGATAACTTCATCGAATGGAAGACTTGCTTCTACATATTCAACTGTACAACAAGGAGGATCTACCTTTCCCAAGGATTCCATTTCTTCTTCCTTCTCTGAACCATGAAACAAGGCATTATGAAGATCCTGAAAAGGAAAGTGACTAACCCCATTCTCTTCTTCTTGTGCAGGGAGAATAGGCTTTTGGATGGCTTCATTAGAGGGAGGGGCACATATTGATACTTCATCATCGTGTTTAGGTTCCAGCTCCTCAAACACATCTTCATTATTCCTGGCAAAAAAATGAGTAATCCTTTCCTCCTCCTTGTGGGACTGGAAAACCTCATCAAGATCCTTCCCCTTAGTCTCTTGTTGGTCGATGGTTTGTTCCCATTATTTTTGGAAATCAACAGTAACAGCCTCAAGGGAAACTAAACTCTCCAAACTAAGAGTGCTTGAGGTAAAGATGTGTCTTACTTGGGACAAGGAGATATTTTCCTCGATTCTTATAGCCATGTTGTGAGCTTCATCGAGTGTTCTTGGACCCTTTTTACTGAGGGGAAACCCTAGATGCACTAAGAGTGCATTGGTATAGAGTTGAATAATGTACTTGTCTTCAGGACGATGGCTTCCAGAAATTTGATATAGTATGCCCTCAAACCTATCTTGGAAGTGTCTGACAGTTTCATTCTCAGTTTGCTTTATATGCTCGAGTATTTTTAGTAGTACTGGGATGTCTTCCAACTGAATACCCCACCTTTTGAGAAAGGTTTCTTCCAATTGTTCCATAGTTGTGATTCTAGCATTGGGGAGGTTGTCATACCACTTCCTAGCATTTAGATGAAGAGTGGAAAATAAGAGTTTCATTGCCAAATCTTCAACATCGTCACTGATAGGGTGGAGTAGAAAGAAATCCCATAAATCACTCATGTGATAGTCGACTCTCTCCCCATCGCTACTAGTGAATCTAGGGAGCCCATTTTTGTATTTAGGGGGCATTTTCCTAGGGTATCCTGATATTTTACTCATGTCCAAGGGTTTGAAGTTTCCCGGGTCCCATTGAGAAGTCATGGTTGGCTTTCTAATTAGTGGAGTCGCTAGATAATTTTCCCAAAATTATCAAAGGGATGAGGGGATCACCCTCAGTGGAGTCGCCAACTAAGATTTTGTAAGGTAAAGGATTTTGAGGAAAGGCTTATCGATAAGTGTCATCTTTGAGGTGAATTGACTCAGTGTTCCCTGGCAGTGGCGCCAATATGTTATCACACAATTTGTACTTTGATAGAAGGAAAGGTTAAAAGAGAGAAAATTGGTGTAACGAGAGACTATCCTATCACTGTCACCTCAATAGGATGTCTCTTTCTATTTAGGGTGGTAGGCCCAGGAGAGATGTCCTCGGTGACCTGGGGGTTTGAGAAGGAAAAGTAAAAGTGGCTAGATAAATATCCCCTCTCAGAAGTCACCACCGATCAGAAAGTCCAGTTTTATAACCAATAAAAAGATAACATGTCAAAGTGTACCCGCCCAGAACAAAGCAACAAGAAACAAGATATATTTGCAAGTACACTTGCTGGTTAGCACTTCATAAAAACATGGACTTTCTTGAGAAAAGAAATTTGCTGAATATGATGAATTAACAAAAAATTTATAACAATAATCTTTATAGAGCAACACTTCACATTAAATGCCTTGAAAATAGCCTCAAGATGATTGAAAAATCATTAACCATTGAAATCATAATACTAGCATTTGATAGAAGCAAATAAGACAAGGTATAAATCGGCCTTTTCAATTGCTTTTATGATATTTTAATGCTGCATCTAATGGTTGTAGCTTACTTTAGTAACAACAACAATGTTGTTAGTAGGTTAGGATTTTCTAGGGTTAGGAAGTGTTAGTAGATTGCTCAAAGAGTAGGTTTTGAAGGTTGTGTTGATCAATTACTCAAGAGAAGACTTAGCCTAGTGATTTTAGGGAAAATGGAGTCAATAATGCAACAACAAATGTTGAGGAAAAAGGATAATGGAGAGTCAAAGACAAGAGAGAATGATAGGTTGGAGTGTTGGTAACCCAAGGCTCCAATTATCAAACCCTAGGGGAAACTAGCTACTAAGGTGTAGGTAACCCTAGGCCTTAATATGTTTCCTCTCTCTTCAACTCAATGATGAAGCAAAATCGGCTAAGATGAAGCAATGTATACTAAGGTGTTGCAATGGAAAGGCCTTAGTTCATGTTACAAGAAAATTGGCCTTTTGACAATATCTAGTAGGTGGAATATTTTGAAGCTAGGACAATAACATGTGCTAGTCTTCCTAGGGTTTAATCAAGCAATTTCATAATCTTGAATGTGAATGAAAGATAAATTAAACTATAACCATTCAATTAAGAAGAATTTTAGAAAAATCATTTACATACATCAAGAATAATCAAGAAAATCCATAGTTGAACACATTCACCAAGAAGATTGCCAAAATACACCAAATTTAGCCTCCTTCAACAAGTGCGCCTAAAATTTCAGCCAAGAAACCCTAAGGAAGGTGAAAATTTCAGTCCTCACAAGTGCGAGTGAAAGATGATGAAAAATAAGATGGATTTTCCCCTTATTTATACAATACTAATGACCAAAATAAGGTAAAAAAGGCCCACATGGCCAGTTACAAATAATATCTAGTTTTTACATTAAATGTCATAATTAAAACCTAAAATAAGATGTAAGGTGACATCATTCCATTTTAAGGTGATGTTAGGCCCTTTTTGGGCAACGTTGGCCTCCTTGAGCAAAACGTTAGGCCTCCTTGGGCCTCAGGAACCTGCCACACGTGCCACTTTGCACACAACTGCCTCAAAAACATCCCAAATCGCTGGGTGATGTCATGGGTGACCTGGGTGACATCATGGGCATTCCAAGGCCTACATCATAGTGGAAAGGGCACAACCCCCTTGGGTCCATGCCTGTCAGATTGCCCCTGGTAAAACGTCCTCCTCTCTCTCTGGTGCAATCCTCTAATCTGTCTCTGCCCCTGGCTGGGGTCTCATCATGCATCTGGTGGGATCTTCGCCCCATGGAGGTCCGGACTAATAATATCCCCATGTGTACCTGTCCATTGAGTGTGGCCCTGCAACATCAACATATACTCCCTCCATGGGCTCATATGTCACAGGGATCATAGCAATGTCAATCACATCTAATCATCAAGTTATTAAACATGTGCATGAAACCCCTTTTACCCGGACAAGTGCTCAAAGACGTTATGCTATTCTACAAGACAAGTTTGGAGGGGATGCTAGGACGTCCTATTGGGCCAATGCTCATTGGATATGGGATGTTCTTGGGTGGAGAAAAAATCTAGGCCATGCGAGTGGATGAGGTGGTAAGGGATGTCTAGGCAATTGGTGCAGTGAAAACAAGGAAATGTATGGCTTACCTGTGGGTGCCTCTGAAGAGGGTGAGCTGCACCTTGTCATGTATGCAAATGTATGCAAATGCTTCATGGTTATTGAATCTGTTGGGATTCACATAACTCCCGACTCGCTTTTGTGAGAGGCATGCCATCCCTATAGCATAACTAATACTTTGCAATGAAAGAGCCTTTGAATCCTTGGGATTATAGGCATGTGCCTCAATATATTATGAGGAGGACCATGCAATTTACCATTTTTATTTGATTTATGATATCTATCACGCCCACATTTCAGACATATCTCTTTGTCTGCAGATTCTCCTCTATATATAATACAATCATTCAGACATGCATGAAACGATATGTACTCAACACCCAATATTTCCAACATATTCTTTGCCTCTTCGCAACTACCGTGCAAGACATTATCACTCAGAAGAACCTTATCTTTGAATAAACCGTAGTTAGTGGGAAATAGAAATGTACAATGTCATTTAAAGTTCATAAAATTGATTGTTTTTAATGTTGATTGTGTGAGACGATTTCTCAAATTATAAGGGACTTAAATATGGTCAATTACCTCAATATTGCCGAGAAACAGGCGTTTGACATGCCAAACTTTGCTTTCAAGTTGTACAGTAACATTGTTGTCCCCAACTAGGTAGACTTTGATCGGCTAGGTCCACAGAGAGGGGTGGTGGAAGTAGATTTCAGACTTCCGAATAAGGTACCAATGATATGAGCATCATCCCCTCGCTCATCGTTCTGGAATTCATCTAACAACATTGTCTCCATGGCAGTTGTATCCCGTAAATAATCATCCATACCAACCTCTATTTCATTGACTCCATTTCCAACTTGTGAAGAACTACTATTGTTGTATTCATTCCTAATTGGTGAATCTAGACGTAATGGGAATTGAATAGGTGGTTGATTCAACCATTCTTGGTTTGCTTCCTCTCCAAGTTGTGCTCTTATTGCAACCTTTTCTATATTTGACATTGTAGTGGGGTGCAATGGAAGATGATAGGTAGGTCGCTCATCATCATATACCTAATTTCAAAAATATTGAACATTAGTACATCGATGATATTAGCAAGCACAATGCAATTGGTTTGTTCAAATCACATTATACCCAACATTAATTATTACCGTTGTTGACCCAAGATTACGATTGGAAGATGGCATGTTACTATTGACAATGTAAAGCGATTGTTTTCATTTACAAACTGCTTGCGGTATGTTGCTCCTAATAAGAGCTTCGGGCGTTTTTGAATTGGTGGAATATTATCTGCTTCTGAACTCGATTTTTAATTAGGATCCTCCAAATTTGGATACATTTTATTCAGATTGACAAGGATAAAAAAAATGAATTCAATTAGATAATTGAAATATAAATAAAATCTAAAATTACTGGAGATGGAAAAGGAGAACTCCGCGATGGACTTTGAGCAATATGGAATGGGCTAGAATTTGAATAACTGGCCATTTGATATTATAAGTTTTTCTCCCTGCATTTGAGCAAAATTAACAATAAATTTTTAAGAATAAGGCGACTTTAAGTGGAAAATGTATACTATGGAGTATTGCAAGTCATGTGGATGTATCCTAAAAAATAATTTAAAATGAATATATTATTTTGTGTGCAAATAAAAATTCAGAGAACTTTGAAAGAATAACGGTCCGCTTATTTAAACAACACGCACTCGTGCGTATATAACAATATAAAGCACTGGGGCGTTTATTTACGAGTCACATTGGTTCGTAAATAAATAAAAAAGAATTATCTGATATCGGTGCTCAAAAACTTTTAAGCGCACCGATGCATTATATTAATAGATGCACCAGGGTTTAGAAAAACTTAAAAAAAGCACGAATTTGTTTTTTTACAATTGAAAAATGAGCCGGAATTTAAAATCTAATTTCACAAAGTCATTTAAATAGTAAAAAATTATTCACCGTTTCATTATTTTACCAAAATTTATAGTGGAGATATTTGCAAGAGAGCCATACCGGAGAGCACTATGGAGCAACATAATACTTTGGAACAACATGATTATTCAGAAGATCAGAATTTGAAGGTTACGGTGATTCATTTAAAACATTTTTCATAAAATCTTTGGTGGGTATTAAGCTATTCAATATTTTATTATTTTGCCAAAATTTACAGAGGAGAGATTTACAAGAGAGACATACAGTGGAGCACTCTGGAGCAACAGATCAATACTTTGGAACATGAGACTTATTCAGAAGATCAAAATTTGAAGGGTATGGTGATTCATTCAAAACCCTTTTGGAGCAACAAAATTATTCAGAAGACCAAAATTTTAAGGGTTTTGTGATTCACTCAAAACCCTGCATAGTAAAAATTTTAAATTTTACTGTTGATTTTAATAATATTTTTTTTTACAATTTGTATCTATATTTAGATTTAATTAAAATAAAAATAAATAAATCATACTTACCTTAAACCCTTGCTTCTTCTTGCTTATGTGACTGCAAAATTTCACTTTAGGGTTTAACTCCCTCTATCTCTTCATAATTACAACTTTTCATTTTGGGCATTTTAGATTTAATGGGTTTATGTTTCCATATAAAAGGTGTTTGACATGTGATGCATCATATCCAAATCCACTCGGCCCTATCACATTTTTTTTGAAAACCGTTTCAGGTAATCGATGCACCTAATTGAATCTAACGCACCGGTGCGCTTTCGGTAAAACACACCGGTAATACTGCAACATAATTAAAAAAATTCGTTCATCGATGTGTAATTTTATTTGTTCATGGTATATATATATATATATTAATTTATTTTATTTTATTTATTTATTTTTCTATCGGAGTGACGATGATAATGATACATATCGCACCATTGTAATTTATAGTTTTAAAAAAATCTATTTTTGATATCAGCGCATTTTATATATGGAACACACCGATGCTTTTATGTTTTTTTTTTTGACGATAACGGTTAGAGGAATTATATTAATGGTGGCAAAGCCACAGATCGGTTACAAATGGCAGGGCTACACAGAGCTGCTGCCTACATAAGCTGAGAGACAATGCTAAAATTGCTAGAATCCTGGAAACATTACACATTACTCAGAATACATCTTGTTGACAACTATTTCAGCGAGCCAGAGCGGCTTCGTGTCATTACATCTTCTCGCTGATAGACGTTTTTTTTCCTTTTGGTGACGACCTGCCATTCATTGCTTTGACCCTGGTTATGAATTTCTGGTTGAGCTTGCACTTCTTCTGCCTCAGCAATATCAGCCCAGCTTGAGACTTTCTTTGTTGGGCTTAAAATCTTGGGCAGAGCTGCTTCCGCTGGGTCTTCCCCCTTAACAGGTTCTTTGAGGACAGAGACGGATTCCCCTTCAGCTTCTGACGGTGGGATCTTTGCTTCAGCTTGCTTCTCCGGTTGCGCTCCTGTCCACCAAGTGGGCCTTTGGCGTCGGGATGGTCTTCTTTTCCCGGATGACTTATCACAATTCCGGGCTATGTGCCCTGTTTCAAAACAAACCCTGCATCTGAAACAGAGGTTCTCGAAATCGATCTTCTGGGTCCAAGAGACGTTCTCTCCGAGGAGGATGATTTCTGCTGGGAAACCCTTGTTGAAGTCCATCTCTACACAGATCCGGGCAAAGGTGGAGTTGACTGGGGCAGCTTCATGGCAATTGCAGAGATATTTCCCTATGCCATTTTCGATAGCTTCAAGAGTTTTGGCCCCCCGGAAGTGCAGGGGGAGTGACGGGAGACGCACCCAGACCAGAGCAGTAGAAATAGAGGCCGTGGCTGGATCAAAGTCCGGGGTCCACGACTGCACAGATAGCCCTGCTCTGCCCCAGAACCACGACCCGGAGCTGGAAACCAAGTCTCTTTCATCAGAAGAATCAAAGATAGCTGTGAAAAAACCCTTCGCGAGGGGGAAGACTGTAATCTCACCCACAAGAAGCGGGGACCATTCGGAGTCGATCCAGGAACAAAGAGCAACCAGATTCGGCCAAAAGTCGTTAAACCTGCAAACCAGAGCGGACTTGCTGAGCTGAGAGGAATACTCCAATACTTCCTTCGGCAACTGGATAGAAACTGCCGGGGCTTCAACAATCGAAGTATTTGGGGCCGAAGAACCCCCGCGAAGGGAAGCAATATCTTTGAAAGTAGCCCGTCCCGCTCGGCCCAAAGAGGGACCTTGATCTGAGGGCGGGAAACCCCCGCCGGGCTTGGCACCGAAGTTTGAAGAGGCGTGTGCAGGAGCAGGGGAGGCGCCGGCCGCCATGGAGGATGCAGCCACGAGAGGGGGCGCACCAGCCGCAGGTGCAGCCACGAGGACCTTCACAGCCGCCATTGGGGACTGCCCGGAGTGAGCTTGATGCCTGGATCGGGTCGGGAGGAGGCCAACGGGCCTGTGGAGAGCTGCAGGACCAGGCCGAAGCCCTAAAATCGAACCCTCGCCTTCTCTGCCGCCGCCGCTGGTTTTCAACACCACTTTGTTCTCACCGATGCTTTTATGTTATGAAAGTGCACCAGATTTTTTTTTTTTGCAGAAAATTATGTGATTTATTTATAAAATATATTTAATAGTTCGTGTATTGAATGGTACACGATATATATTGATAAAAAAAGTGTGAGAATAGTTCAAGTAACAAAAATATGATCGACACAATGAAAACACATCCAAAAAGGCAAATTCTTTGTAAATTCCATACAAAATTAATATGTTAAAAAGACAAGTTCTTTGTAAATTCTATACAAAATTAATATGTTTGAACTATATGTAAGTTTAACTAATATGTATTGGTTAGTGTGTGTCCTGCAGAGCCATAAAATGAGGAAGCTCGATAAGATTCTTTGTGATATAAGTGCAAAAGAACGTAAAAACTTGATAGAAAAATTGAAAGGAAGAATTGGGTGAATGAAAAAATTCTATTCAATGAGTTCTTTTTTTATTTTTCATTAATAACACACTTAAAAATATTAGATAATATGTTTCAAACAATCTATTAATTCACATGTGTTTAATGGTCTACAGGCACCAACAACGAAGGAATGGAAAGTCATCCTAAGAAAATCAAAATTATAGAAGATGTAAATGATGATCTTCATCTTCACACTCTAAAGTTTTATTGTAACAGTCCAACTTGGTTTTATGGGAAGCTAGTTAGTCCATGCCAATCAACATGTCATAAGATCCTAAAGGAAACATGTTTAGGGTTTCTTGGGTGGACAATCCATTCACAATGAATTGGCATGTTGGTATGACCTTTGTTACTTGTCTTTTTGTTCCAGTGGCTAGCTATACCAACCATGATTTAGCATGTTTTACTTGCTGCAATTTACATTTCTCAACAATTTGAGGGGAAACATAACTCATATTAGAACCATGGTAAATTAAAATGGAAACTAGATGGTTGAAAATCATACCTTCCATCTCCACCACCGAAGCTTGGTGGTTAGCTTGTTTATTATCCAAGGATGCATAAATTTGTGGCATGCTCCTAGCCACATCATTGACTGTGGTAGCCTCCTGGATGTTGTATGTCCTCCTATTGTCTTGTTTTCTATGTGGGCAGTCCCTCAGTAGATGTTATTTTCCACAACCCCAACATTTCAAGGGTTATCTCTTTGTATTATCGATCTTGCCCGGGGCTGATCCAAAGGGTTTATTACCACTCTGAGATGGAAAATTCTGCTGATACACACTTTTAGTAGGAAGGCTCATCTTAAAACTTTTCCCATGATTCTTAAATCTTGAGGATTTAAACCTGTTCTTCTTGAATCTGAAATTACTTTTCTTCTTCCAGTCCTTATGAGGTTCTGCCTTATTCTTGAATTGCTCATAGCAGTACCTTGCCTTTAAAATAATATCTTCTAAAGTCTAAGGTTCATCAAATTCAATTCTATCCCGAAAGGACTGAGGCAATCCACTAATAAACCATAGCATCTTTACCTTTTCATCCTTTATGTAGGGCACATACCTCATAAGCTCAAGAAATTTGTTGATATATTCATCTATTGTGAGCTAACCTAGCTTGAGTTCATAGAACACCTTGGTCTTCCCATCATAGTATTTTTCAGATACATACTTCTTTTTGAAGTATTTCTCAAATTGTTTCCATGACAAGTCCTTCTCATGGATTCGTTTCACATTCCTAAGGTCCTCCCACCAAATGGAGGCCTTTCCATTCAAGTTGAAAATGGCTATTCGAGACTTTAAGTTTTCATAGTAGTCATGGACTTTGAAGTACTTCTTCAAGCCAAGTAGCCAAACTTCTGCTTTTTCCCACTTTTTAATTTCTCCATCGAAAGTGGGTGGTTTGGCTTTCTTAAACTCTTCAGGGTCATGGCTCTTGGAATGTTTCCTCTTCTTTCTTCTCCTCTAGGAATGTGAACTAGTCTCACTACTAGACAATTCCTTGGAGTTGTTAGTTTCCTCACTAGAGGATTCTTTTGTTGAATGTCTCTTGGCTCCATGTTGGGCCTTCTTTGAGGTGCTCCTCCTTATGTGGCTACTTTCAGGATCATGCTTTTGTATCTCAGGTGGAATTTGGGTTTTCTTAGTATGATGTCTATCCACATTACTGGCTGTTGGCCCATGTTGTAGTTGCCTTTGTATATATGATAGGATTTTCACTAGGACTGCATTAATTTCGGTTTGTTTTTCCTATTCTTTTATCAGCCTTTCATTGTCAGCCTTATAAATCTGTAATTTTTCCATGAGGCTTCTTACAGTTTCATCCAAATACAAAGGGGTTTCCACCGCACTCCTCTCATCAAATTCTTCTTCTCTATTGTCAAAACTTCCCCCCAACTCATGGCGTGTCACCATTCTTTGCGTTGTAGTTTTCCTTGCTATCCATTGACTATTTGAGTGTTGATAAAACATTTTATGTTAGTTAATTATATACTAGTTTATGAACAACACATGCAATTTGTAAGGTAAAGTCAACTTCATTATTTGGAACACTAGCAACACACTGTTCAGATTTTTTTTTTGAGCATATAAAAACAACAGAAAGTTCTGTTCCTCTCTTCAGTAGTGGTTTAAATAAACTCCTTATGAATGGGGTAAGATAGGGTGTTACCCCTTAAAAGTTCTATAATAAATTTTTATGCAACTCGTTCATGAGCCCACGCAGGCCAAGTATTATTGCCTGCTCTGATACCACTTTGTCACACAACCGACCCCTAAGTACCTTTTTAAGGGATGGGGTATAAATTTTTCGCTTACCTCTAACGAATATGGTATCGAGGAATATTCCCTTTCTCTCGATGGACAGTCTCGATGCATGCCAGATCTTCCGAACTACGGTTAGTATCCATTCGACACCTAAGGTTCACCAATCATACTGGATCTTACTCAACTCGTCAACCCATTGAAGATTAACATGTGCCATTAGATTGATGTTCTTAGTCAACATCAATTTTCCATGTCACCATAGGGTGCTTAGGCTTGCTCGACTAGAGGATGACATTTGTCCCTCTCCTATAGTCCAATTAAAATACTTAATTAATATTTCGTATTATAGCATTCTTTGGTAATTAATTACTTAAACATCATTAAGGATAATTATTCTCCACAACTAATTATCCAATAATCAATTTTTGCTTAGCCTAATACCCATGGCCTAGTAATTACTGAGTTTTTTACTTTCTCTTTCCCCCCTTAGAAGTAGTTTAGCACTAATTCAATTAATTACTCATATGATAATTATGAGTAAATATATCATAACACAATGAGGTTAATTTCTCCATAATATACTTAAGTTGATTAACCTTAATTAAGGTATATAATTCAATCCCTCCCTGACACACAACTCCATGCCGAATTTTCACGTAATTTAACACATACACACACACACACACATATATAAATATATGCATATTTATTTATTTAATGGGGAAAGGATTAACCATATTCAATTTAATATTTATTATTACCAACTTGTTCTTTTATTAATTATATTATAATATAATTCTATTTAATTATATTATAATATGATTAAATGTATCAAAGGAGCACTTAGGATTATTAATATCTATTAATACCCAAGTCTCCAGACTTCAGAGAAATTCCTCCTCATGCTTTTATGAACCCAAATATCTCGAATGCTAGAGTTCTAGAGAGGGTCCCACTCATATTGTAAAGTGCTGCAAATATAATTAGTTATATTAGTTTATAATATAATTAATCGTTTTAAATGTTTATATTGATATTTGTGCAACCATTGGAATGGGAAAGGGTAGGTTCAGGACTTCGACCCTTCATTGCTTGTTCATTCTATTACCCTAAACATCCCGGAGTCCTGAATTCCTGGAGCTACATAGTCTCAAACTCCCGAAGGGTCCACACTTCACGTGATTTCACATTAAATATTAAATTAAAAAGGTAAAGAGGGTTTGTACTTTATAATAACTCATTTAAAATATATATATTATATTACACCTTTTTGGAAATTGCGCCCAGGTTTATAAGGTCTCTGTTAGTGTCCTATAAATATGTTGTTAGAGTCTAGGTTAAGTATGTATGATAGAGTAAAGTCATGTTTTGGTCTCATAAAGACCATGGCATTCTTATCATCATCAAAGATAACAACTGTTTCTTTTAGCAACCCACATAGCATGAGATATACAACTTAATCCATAGTAAATACCACCACATATGTTCCTAAGAGTTCTGTCAAAAAGAGGGCAAAGAAAATCGAGGAAACTACAGTAAGTCAACAAGCTAAAAAGAAATGGAAAAAACTCCAATTTTCCCCAAAAGTGGTCAAAGTTCCTAGTAAACCAATTACTAGGTCAGTAACAAAAAAGATTCCTGCCATGCACACATCACAAGAACTTGATGAAACTCCAGAGGCCTTCAAAGAAACAGATCTCCCTAATGAAAAGATAACCTTATCATTGAGCTACAAGAACAGTTAAAGAAAACCCATTTTTTCACAACACAATTGCAACATGAGAACAAGGAAATGAGGAAAAAAGCCTTGGAACAAGCCTCCAAGAAATATATCTCAGTGACAGGTGAATCATCAGTTCTTGTAACTCCAACAGGCTCCAAAACAAAAGGTAAAGGGAAGGTAGTAGAACAAAGTCCAGAGGTGAAAGAAATACCTAAGCCTAGTGTTCCTTTGACCAAATCCTTAGCCATAAAGTTGTAGTCTCGTGAAGAAAATCCAACAAAGAGCCAGCCAACGGAAACAAAAAAGAAGAGGACTGCCTATGATGAGGGTCAACATACTTTCAAAAGACTAAGAAAATAGCTGAGAGAAGCACAAGATATAATAATCTAGCTGAGGGAGGAGAATAAAAGAGCAAAGATGAAATTTATAGAGCTCCTAGATGATTGTGAGCCTGCAATAAACAATGATATATTCATGGTGAGAAGAAATCTTCCACTACATAAACAATTGAAGAACATATATCAACAAAATCCGACTATGAGGAAAGATAATAGAACACTCAAACAAAGCTTGCAACAGTTGTAGACATATAAGAAGGTGAAGGGAAAGCTTGATTTGCTTGCTGAAGTAGATGATATCTAAGCCCTAAGATGCATTCATTTTTTCCTTTTTGTCTTTTGATGACATTACATTTTTTCCCATACATATTTTGGAATTTTTGTTTGAGGATATAAGCTATAAATATGAAATTTAGAGTTGCGCAATAGCCTCGCCGCACAACTGTAACAGTCTGGTTTTTTTAGCAACAAGAAAGGATTTTGCATGTCATCTTCACATAAAAATATAATCATAAGGGTAATTGGGAGATGAGTATGAAAAATTCAGTCAATCAATCACTTGATCAGGCTATAATAGTATGGTTTCATTTGCTGCAGTTTGCTATATTAAGGTTTAAGGTTTTAAAGGAACAAGTATCACCATGAAGAAAGAACAATCATTATGAGATATTCACTTATCATTAAGAGGTCATCAACCATCATCATCAATCTTCTCAAGTCAGAAAATATGAACAAAGTGCAAAAAGAGCATCTGCTGCACAATGTTGCTGTGGTTCTGTTGTAGTTTGTTGTTGCGCAACTGTGACAGAGTGCCATAATCCCTCAAATTCGACAAGAATAACTCAACAAATATTTCCAGATCATCTCCAACAACATCTGAAGACAAAGAGCATCTTAATTGAAACCTAGCATGTATTTGGTTAAATAAATTCGATGAAATCAATTTGGTCAAGAGAGCTCCCTAGTTTTATGAAACCTAGTTGAAACTATTTCTATTTCAATGTAACTTAGTTATATTTTTGTGCAAACGGTTAAGCTCGTATCCCTTGGTCCAAGGGTGAGTGATATTGTATTTATTTCATGAAATTCAGTATGGAAAGGGTTGGCAAGTGTGTAAGGAAAAAACTATTGAATACATTTTGTAAACTTTCTCTGATATTAATGAAATTTTTGGATCAAAAGTCCTTGAAATTTAACTCCAGAGATACATGTGATTGTGTTGTTTTATGCATGTGATCCTACAATTTTAGTCTTCTAGTTTAAATTCATCTATGTGATATATCTTCTTATTTATGTTAATGTGAATTATATGTATCGGAATTCATCTGTATCTGATTCTCTATTGCATATACTTTTAGTTGTCTTTCTACTGTAATCACCTTGGGATTCATCCTTGATAGATTCCCTAAGGGGTTATTTGTTTTCTCTTTTATCTTCAATCTACAACGTTATCTAATTGGCCTAAAGGAGTGCTTTCTGTCTTACCTCTGATCAATCACCTTTCAATTCACCAAGTATCCATCAAACCTTCATTGATTTCTGACCTTTCAGTGACTCCATTGCCCAATAAAATTTCTGTCCACATTGCCACCAACTGTATAAATTCAATATTTCCTTAGAGATCTAGCCTTTGAACGAAATTCCAAATAAATCTTTTCAATGATTGATTTGAAGAGAGAGATCCCTCTCTAGATTGGAAGGGATAGCTTCCAACCTCAAGTTGTTTTGTGGTTACTTTTGTGATTTGATTTCCTCAACCAAAATCAATTTGAGGAAGATGATTAGAATAATCCAAAAGATCAACAAGCATAATCAATTTTAGAACATAACATAAATGAAGATAAAGGTGTATGGAATATGGAATTTGATGGAGAAGTCAACAAAGAGGGAGCAGGGGTAGGTGTCTATATTATTCCTCCTGATGTTAATTCTAATTCAAAACTATGTTTCTATAAGTTGGCCTTTGATTGCAAAAATAATATGGCTAAATATGAAGCTCTTATTCTAGGTTTGAACACTCTGAAATATTTGGGGGCAAAGAAAATATCTGTACACAAAGACTTTGAAATTGTAATCAACCAAGTCAAAGGTACATACCAAACTAAGTATCCTAGAATGAGGGCCTATAGGAATCTAGTTTTGGAGTTGCTTGAAATTTTTTCTATGTATAACATTTCAATGATACCAAGGGAACAAAATCCGATTGCAGATGCTCTTGCCACATCAGCAAGTGTTTTCAAGATCCTAATTTATCCCAACAAGAAATATGAAATTGAGGTCAAGCACATGCCAGCCATTCCAGATAATTTCAAATACTAGCAAGTAAATTATCAGATTTCTGCAGATGGAAGAAGAGCATGCAAATGTACAAATTGATGAGGATAATTTTTATGATAAATATGAAGATGCAGATGTTGTTTCAGTCTCAGATGGGTATGTAAATCAGATAACAGGTAAAGAGATGATTCAATTGAAGAACAATACAATTCCCAAAGGTCTTGTACCTCTTGAAAAATTGTTTCAAGACAATTATGTGGCTAAAAATCCCATGGTAACTCCAAATGAATACGAGGTTGATGAATTTAATATAGGGATTGATAAAGAACCTAAAATTTTCAAGCTGTCCAAGTCCCCAACCCCTGAAAACAAAAAGAAATATCTTGAATTGATGTGGAAGTTTTCTGATGCGTTGGCGTGGAGTTATGAAGATATGAAAGTATATGATAAGAGTATCATTCAACACACAATACAAATTAAAGAAGATCATAAAAATTTCTGATTTTTTTTTGAGAAGGATCAATCCACTCTTGCTGCCACTCATTGAGAAGGATGTAAGGAAATTCTTTGATGCTAAATAATTGTTTCTTTGAGGTTTTCCAAGTGGTTAGATAATCTTGTGTTTGTCAGAAAGAAAAATGGAGAAATAAGGCTTTGTATAGATTTCAGGAATTTAAACAGAGTCTCTGTCAAGGACAATTACCCCTTGCCAAATATGGATCACATCTTGCAAAATATTGTAGGCTCCCAGAGAATGTCAATGTTGGATGGGTTTTCTGGATACAACAGATCATGGTGCACCTAGATGACCAAGAGAAGACAACATTTACAACCCCATGGGGAACCTTCATGTATGCTAAAATGCCCTTCGGACTCATGAATACAGGGGAAACTTTCCAGAGGGCTATGGACATAACATTCACTGAGGAGAAAGATAAGTTCATTTTCATTTACTTAGATGATACAACTATGTATTCAAACTTTAATAGTGAACATTTGCAGCATTTGAAGCAAGTTTTTGAAAAGTGCAGAAAATTTGGTCTCTCTCTCAACCCAAATAAGTCAAATTTTGCTTTGAAGGAAGAAAAATTGTTGGGACACAAAATTTCAAGGGATGGTATCAAAATTGACCCTAATAAAGTAGCTGCAATACCAAAAATTAGTACTCCAACGAGCAAAAAAGAGGTACAATGTTTTTTGGGTAGGATACATTTTTTAAGAAGGTTTATTCCTAATATGGATGAAATAATAGAGAATATCACAAATATGTTGAGGAGAGGCAATGAAATAAGATGGAAAACAAATGTAAATAAGTCTTTTGAAGAGGTAAAGGTATCTCTGACCAAAGCCCCTATTTTGGTTAGCCCATATTTTTTCAAGGGATTTTATTATTTTCTTCTTTGCTTCAGAGCATACTATAGTAGGAGTACTAATGTAGAAAAAAAATCAGAATCATGAGCAACCTATTGTTTTTTTAAGTAGGTCTTTGAGATATTCGACTCTTAAGTACACCATTATGGAGAAGCAGGCATATGCCCTAGTAAGGGCTTTGAAGGAGTTCAAAATGTTTATTTTACACTCTCATGTTCTTGCATATGTTCCTAACAGTATTGTAAAGGACATTTTGACTCAATCTGATCCCGAGGGAAAGAGAGGTAAGTGGATTGCAACCCTGTTGGAATATGACTTGGAGATTAAACCTACAAAGCTAATCAAAGGACAAGGTCTTTCTTAAATGATGACATAATCAAATTTTTAGTTACTGGGAGTAAATTTTATTTTTGATCTTTGACAAGATGTAGAAGAAGGAGTCCATCCTCAGGTAAGTTAGAAATTCTTAGATTCTCCTTGGTACAGTGACATTATCTTTGTTTTACAAAATTTGCAAGCTCCTCCTGAATTGATAAAAACCAAAGCCAAGTTTTTAAAACAAAAGGCAACAAAGTTTTGTGCACTTAATGGTTCCCTCTATTGGAAAGACCCTAGTGGAGTGTTATTGAGATGTCTTCTAGAGGACGAATCTCAACAAACCATGAAGGAATTCCATAGGGGTGACTGTGGAGGTCATGATTATTGGAAAGCAATTGTTAATAAATCCTAAGATTAGGGTTTTACTGGTCTACTATATTTGCTGATGTGTATAAACATGTTTCTAGTTGTCACGAGTGTCATATTTTTGAAGGCAAAATAAAGTTGTTGCCTTTACCATTGAAGCCCATTTCTATAGAAGCTACTTTTCAACAATGGGGCTTGGATTTTATAGGAGAAGCGCATCCTTCATCTTGAGCTCAATATAGATGGATTTTAACAACCACAAACTATTTTACAAAGTGGATAGAAGCTGTACCTACTCAACAAGCAACTGATTCAGTCATCATTCAATTTTTGGAAGGTAATATACTCTCAAGGTTTGGTTGTCCAAGAAAGATTATTACTGATAATGATGTTGCTTTTAAATCTAAAAAACTAGTCAAATTCTGTAATGATTATGGTATCACACACTCAGCCACTCAACAACCTATTACCCACAAGGTAATGGTTTGGTCGAGTCATCTAACAAGAGCTTGATTAGGATCATAAAAAAGTTACTGCAGGATAATAAGAAATCTTGGCACAAGAAGCCGATTTTTTCAGTTTGGGAAGATAGGGTAAGTACAAAGAAGTCTATTGGCACATATCCATTCCATCTTGTTTATGGTGCATATGTATTTTTTCCCACCTCACTTGGGCTGCCAGTCATGAAGCTATTGTAAGAGGTAGATGCTGAACCTAATAACATTCAGAGGAGGATAGGTCAGCTAGTTCGTGTCCATCATATGAGAGAATAGGTCTACAAGAATGATCAATTATACCAAGACAAAATGAAGAAGGTGTTTAACAGAAGAACAAAGGCTGATGATTTTCAGATTGATGATTTGGTGTTAAAATGGGATGCAAGAAATGAAGACAAGGGAAAACATGCTAAATTTTAAAACCTTTGGAAGGGACCATACAAGGTTGCAACATATCATGGGAGCAATGCATTTTTGTTACACGAGATAAACAAAGAATACATCAGTGGAGGACCTTTTAATGACAGGTTTCTAAAAAAATATCTCACTTAAAGCAATATGATTTTCCACTTCATTGTAAATATCCATTTTTTTTAGTATTGCAGGTTTGGGTAGCACTCAACAAAATTTGAAGCATGAAGAGAAGGCCCTAAGATTTGGTGGGTGTTACCAAGTGTGCTATTATGCAGTTCAATGTTCAAAGTTATGATCATTTGTATGAATTCAAGTCAATTTTTGAGTCAAGTTTAGTCAGTCAATAAAGGGCCCAATGGATTAGGCTACTAGTCTTCTTGTTCTTTGGCACCTCACAGGGAAGATGCCATCCCCATTAGAGCTAGTGTCAGTGTCCTATAAATAGGTTTTTAGAGTTTGGGTTAAGTATGTATGATAAGGTGAATTCATGCTTTGGTCCGATAAATACCATGGAATTCTTCTCTTAGGTGAAAGTCATATCATGAGTCAATGGATTTGTGATTAATAAAGTTGTTTAGATAGGGTTATAAAATAAAGTTTGAGTCATGAGTCATGCGGTCATGATGTCAAAGAATGTGGGTTGTCATGTCACCAAAGGATCATTATGAGAGGTCACGTGGTCAATCATAATCAATTAGATTCAGTATTGTCATGGTTCAGAAAATATCATGAGCTCAAATCTGTTCGAGGCACATGGCATCATCAAGCAAAATGGAGCGCTACCCAAGTTGCTACACAACTTCCTAGTGTTGCACAA
>ML833094.1:136912-153725 GCA_009831015.1 Picea engelmannii
TCGTGCTTGTTGTTTTGTTGACCTTGCTCCAGGTCACATGAGGAAGCTATAGCGAAGGTTGCAGAAGGCAATGTGCTAAAGAAGAAATCATAAATGAAGCAATCATCAGTGGAAAAGAAGAAGGTGGGTCACTCAGAGCTGCCATGACCCACGCTATTGAAGAATCCATGTGAACTCTAGAAGATTATCTCATATCAACTATAAGGCGCTACCATACATATGCAAAGCTATCACAGGTTTACCAGAACTCAAAGGTGACCTTGAAGGCATATGCGATGGATGTGCACAAGGGAAGAACATCAAGAACCCGTTTCCGAAGAGAGACAGTAAGACAGAAGGAGTCCTAGAACTCATTCATTCTGATGTATGTGGCCCAATGCCATCATCCTCCATTAATGGGTATGTATACTATGTATCACTCATTAATGATTATTCTCATAAAAAACCTGGATATATTTGAAGTATTCAACAAGATCAAGGAATTCAAAGCCTTGATAAGAGAACCCTTCTGTAAGGAAGATTAAGATACTCAGGTCAGATAATGGAGAAAAATATACCTCAAAAGAATTCATGAATATCTGTAAAGATGTTGGGATCAAGATCTCCAACAAAACGGTGTAGTTGAACGGAAGAACGGAACCATGCTGGAAGCTGTGAAGATCGAGATCTTCCTATGTACTTATGGGAAGAAGTAGAAATGACAGTTGTTTATGTGCAGAACTGATTGCCCCATAGTGCACTTGGGCTCAAGACACCAGAAGAGATGTTCACCGAAAAGAATCTAGAGGTAAGCCATCTCAAAATATTTGGTTGTCCAGTGTTTATTCATACACCAAAAGAGAAAAGAAACAAGCTGGAACCCTCCGGAAAGAAGGGAATATTTGTGGGATACTGTGAGGTCTCCAAGGCCTTTAGAATCTATATACCTGGTCACTACCATATTGAGATCAGTAGGGACGTGACCTTTGATGAAGAAGTTGCACTTAAGAAATCGAGAAGATGCCAGCTTGAATAGGTATATGAAGAGGAACCTGTAAATCCCAGGACGACAGATTTTGTGAGGGAAGTTCCTAGAGTTGCAAAACCTATAAGGGAAGTCATAACTTCCTCTGAAGAGGAGACTCCTGAAGATCATGATATAATAAAAGTTCAAGAACCTCCTCAAATGACCTTCCCCCATAAAAGAAATCATGCTTGGGCAAGAGAGCTTATTCAAGATGGAGAGAAGTATGGTGTTCCAGAAGGAACCACAAGACAGGTGAAGAGACCAAAGCCAATCTCCAGTTACACGGCTTTGATGTGCAATCTACTTGATGAAGAACCCACATGTTTTGAAGAGGCCATCCAGAAGAAGGAATGGGCAGATGCCGTGACAGAGGAATACCAATCCATAATAAAGAATGATGTATGGGAAATAGTTCCCAGACCAAAAAGTAAGGATGTGGTATCATCAAAATGGCTCTTCAAGATAAAACATGTTGCTAATGGAAGTATTGAGAAATATAAAGCAAGATTTGTCACTCGTCGCTTTTCCCAGAAGGAAGGAATCGATTATGAAGAGACATTCGCTCCTGTGGCCAGATACACTTCGATCAGAACCATTATAGATCTTGCTGCCAAGATGAAATGGAAGTTGCACCAGATGGATGTGAAGACAGTTTTTCTGAATGTTTTCATTGAAGAGGAAGCGTATATAGAGCAACCCCAAGGATTTGAGGTTGAAGGCAGGAAGTCTCATGTCTGTCGATTGAAGAAAGCCTTATACAGATTGAAGCAAGCTCCCAGAGCTTGGTATGGCCGTATAGACAATTTCTTGATGAGCTTGGGCTTTACCAAGAGTAAAGCATACTCAAATCTCTACTTCAAGATTATGGATAATGAACCAGTAATATTATTATTGTATGTGTATGACTTATTCTTAACTGGAGAAGAAAAGATCATCGTTGAATGTAAACAGAGACTTGTCGCAGAATTTGAAATGAAAGACCTTGGCCTAATGAATTACTTCTTAGGTCTTGAGGTATGGCGGAGTCCGAAAAGAATCTTCCTTAACCAGGGGAAGTACACGGTCAAAATCTTAAAGAGATTCGACATGCTAGAATGCAAGTCCATGAATACACCCATGGAAGCAAAGCTGAAGTTATTGGTCGATACTTCGTCAGATTTGATAGATGCCACTCTGTACAGACATATTATTGGATCGCTGATGTACCTGCGAACACTAGACCAGACATCTGTTTTGCAGTGAACACCTTGAGTCAGCTTCTGGTAGAGCCCAGACGTGTTCATTTATTGGCTACAAAACATGTGATGAGGTACCTTAAAGGTACAATGGATTATGGTCTCAGCTATGATGGAGATCATGACTTCACACTGAGTGGCTATACTGATGCAGATTGGGCAGGAAGCGTTGCTGACAGAAAAAGCACTTTCAGATGTTGTTTCAGTTTGGGATCAGCTATGATCTCATGGCAGAGTAGGAAGCAATCCAGTATTGCTCTCAGCACAGCACAAGCAGAGTACATTGCCGCATGTTTTGCTAGCTGCGAAGCTATATGGCTTCGAAAGTTGTTGACAGGCCTATTTGATTTGGAGATGAGAGAAACCACGATTCTATGTGACAATCAAAGTTGTATTAAAATGATAGAGAATCCTGTGTTCCACAACAGGTCGAAGAACATAGAGATCCACTATCATTTCATCCGCGACATGGTACAGAGAGGAGCCTTGAAGCTCCAGTACATTAGCACGGATGAACAGGTTGTTGATGTGTTGACTAAGCCTCTATCTCGTGTAAAGTTTGAACACTTTCGAGATAAGCTTGGTGTTGTCCAAAAGGACCTTCCCTGAAAGGGGGAGTAGATGTATTCCTTGCTTTTGACCTCGCTGTTAGACGTAAAGCAAGATGAGTCATGCTTCTGACCTCGCTGTTAGACGTAAAGCATGACGTTGTGTGTTCCTTGCTTCTAACCTCGCTATTAGACGTAAAGCAAGATGAGTCATGCTTCTGACCTCGTTGTTAGACGTAAAGCATGACATTGTGTGATCTTTGCTTCTAATATCGTTGTTAGACGTAAAGCAAGATGAGTTATTCTTCTGACCTAGTTGTTAGACATAAAGCATAACACCGCTAATTCCTTACTTCTGACCTAGTTGTTAGACGTAAAGCGAGATGATTCCTCGCTTCTAACCTCGTTGTTAGATGTAAAGCGAGATGTTGATGTGTTCCTTGCTTCTGACCTCGTTGTTAGACGTAAAGCAAGATGAGTCATGCTTCTGACCTAGTTGTTAGACGTAAAGCATGACGCTGTGATTCCTCGCTTTTGACCTCGTTGTTAGACGTAAAGTGAGATGTTGATGTGTTCCTTGCTTCTGACCTCGTTGTTAGACGTAAAGAAAGATGACTCATGCTTATGACCTAGTTGTTAGACATAAAGCATGACGTTGTGATTCCTCGCTTCTGACCTAGTTGTTAGACGTAAAGCGAGATGATAATATTACTTGCTTCTGACCTAGTTGTTAGATGTAAAGAAAGATGTGACTGACACTGAGCTACCATCTTAACCGCTGTGACATTGAGCTACTTTAGTATTGTGATGTGCCAGTCTAGTGTTGTGATGAGGTATCATTTTTACTGATACATATTTGATGCAGATGATGATAGCATTCTTTCGAGAATGATGATGTTGTTGATGAAGAAAACTTCCGATGACTCGTAAATGTGCTAGACAATGGTTCAAGATGATATTGATGATGTTGTCCTCCAGATGCCACTGATGATGCAGACCTCTCTCGCTGATGCTGATGAAGAATACCCTTCTTCTTAAGGGGGAGTGTTAAAATAATGTAACTGGGAAGAGCATTCTTATTATTATTATTGTTATTGGATTAAATCCCCATTGCGGATTAATCATGTCATTATTATTATTATTATTGTTATTGGATTAATCCCCATTGAGGATTAATCATGTCGGTAATTGTATAAGGACCAAACCCCTTTTGCGGATTGGTCATCGGACAATTACAAAGGATAGAATAAGAAGTCGGCCCCAGCAGTTATAATGGAAGACCCAGAATTAATTAAAGGTGGGTTTACCCACCCAGAGTGAGAGGTCAGCCCTGCCAGTTGTGACCTTTCACACGTGCCAATCTGATATAAATAAGAGGCTAGCGCCTCACTTCAAACATGCAACTCACTTGCTCATTCTCTTATGAGGCAAGCTGCAATTACCAGTTGGAGAGAGGAGGATAAGAGTGGGGCATCTGTTGGAGAGGACTATCTATATTGGTTTGAGTTATCTCTTGAACATTGTATAAGCTATTTATGATAAGGAAGTTTTTGTTGGGTTTTCTTCCCCTAGAGGGTTTCCCGGGATAAATGTTGTGTCTCTTGTAAATGTGTATTTCTCAGTGATCTTGTTCTTATTATGCTCTTATCTATTGAAATGCAAAGAGCTATAATAATGGCATAAACATTAACAGGATCTTTGTTGGAGTTTCTTCCTGAGACTGCAACTTTCTGGCTGAGAATCTAGTCAAAGGAGCACTAGGCTTATGTATTTCTTTCACCTCTGGAATTTTCTCCACAACCTTCCCCTTACCTTTTGTTTTGGAGCCTGATGGATTTACAGGTACTGATGTTTCACCTATCACTGAGATATCTTTCTTGGAGGCTTTTTCCAAGGATTTTTTCTTCATTTCTTTGTTCTCATGTTGCAACTGTGCTAAGAAAAAATCGGATTTATTTAATTGTTCTTGCAGCTCAATGAAAAGGTTGTCTTTGTCATTAGGGAGATCTATTTATATGAAGGCCTTTGGAGTTTCATCAGGTTCTTGTGATGTGTGCATGGCAGGCATCCTTTTTGTTGCTAACCTAGTAACTGGTTAACTAGTAACTTTGACCACTTATCGGGAAAATTGGAGCTTTTTCCCTTTCTTTTTAGCTTGTTGACTTACTGCAGTTTCCTCAATTTCCTTTGACCTATTTTTGAAATAACTCTCATGAACATATGTGGTGGGATTTGCTACGGATGAAGGTGCATCTCTCATGCTCTATGGGTTGCTAAAAGAATCAGTTGCTATCTTTGATGATGATATAAAAGCTTCCCAATCTTGATTACTCTTTCTAAGTTCTTCTAACACCAACAACATTATCAATGAAAAATGGAAGAGGTTTGGTTCCCCTTGATCTTTCCTTACTTGCACTATGTCATCCATCTTCCCTAGGCTTCTGAAGAGGTAATAAGGTAAATTTAAAAGTTTCCTACCAGTGAAGTGCATTAAGAACCTGATATGATATTGATAAACCCTAGTGAATATTCCCTCATGTGTGAAAAACCTTTGAATTGCCCTCAACAAACTGTTATGATTTTCTAATAGAAGTTCTCTAGGTATGGTGGCTCCAAAATCTGTGTTCCTAAATTCAGGCTTCAAAAATTCATGGTAGCAAGCTAGATACAGTTGCATACCTTTGAACCATTGCTCTCCACGAGCATGGATCTATGTTGCAACAGCGATAGTGTCTTCATAAACCTGATTTTTTATGTTTCCCACCTTAGCTTCAATGCCATTAAAACTAAATGCAAACTCCTTTTCCACCTACATGTTGTAACCTTGAAGATTTTCAAAAAATCTGATGCAACCCTCTTGTTCAAAAGAAACCTTGATTGTTAAATCTTCATTCACTAGCCTAAGGTCTTGAGGCTCAAATCTAACAATATCACCACCCTTTGTGTTCCTCCTCCTGCCTTTTGGAGTTTCCATGATGCTATTACGTGTCAATTTCCCTATGGAAATGAAAAGAAAAGACTATGCGCGGGGTAAAATGCAACAATTGCAGATGGGCAACGAATAGGCATAATTATGGTTTGATGTAGCAAAGGATATGCATTTTAAGGCGAAATTTTAGTTTTTTGGTTGATAAGAAAGGTTTTCCTTTCAAACATCAACCAAGATCCTAAAACAACAGTTAGAGGGTGAAAGAGCAAAGGAGGTGATGTTGCACAGCGTTGTAAGAAGCGTCCCCTATAGCCTGAGTGCAACAAGCTTGGATGGGATATTTACGGATTTGCAAAGAAGAAGAATGGTATCTGAGGGGTTTCTCACATGAAAGATTAAGAATTTTGATGCTAAAGCCAAATTAAACTGTCATTTATACCTATCATATCTTGTTGTACTTCAAAACCCAATTGTGCAACACTAGGAAGTTGTGTAGCAACTTGGGTAGCGCTCCATTTTGCTTGATGATGCCATGTGCCTCGAACAGATTTGAGCTCATGATATTTTCTGAACCATGACAATACTGAATCTAATTGATTATGATTGACCACGTGACCTCTCATAATGATCCTTTGGTGACATGACAACCCACATTCTTTGACATCATGACCGCATGACTCATGACTCAAACTTTATTTTATAACCCTATCTAAACAACTTTATTAATCACAAATCCATTGACTCATGATATGACTTTCACCTAAGAGAAGAATTCCATGGTATTTATCGGACCAAAGCATGAATTCACCTTATCATACATACTTAACCCAAACTCTAAAAACCTATTTATAGGACACTGACACTAGCTCTAATGGGGATGGCATCTTCCCTGTGAGGTGCCAAAGAACAAGAAGACTAGTAGCCTAATCCATTGGGCCCTTTATTGACTGACTAAACTTGACTCAAAAATTGACTTGAATTCATACAAATGATCATAACTTTGAACATTGAACTGCATAATAGCACACTTGGTAACACCCACCAAATCTTAGGGCCTTCTCTTCATGCTTCAAATTTTGTTGAGTGCTACCCAAACCTGCAATACTAAAAAAAATGGATATTTACAATGAAGTGGAAAATCATATTGCTTTAAGTGAGATATTTTTTTAGAAACCTGTCATTAAAAGGTCCTCCACTGATGTATTCTTTGTTTATCTCGTGTAACAAAAATGCATTGCTCCCATGATATGTTGCAACCTTGTATGGTCCCTTCCAAAGGTTTTAAAATTTAGCATGTTTTCCCTTGTCTTCATTTCTTGCATCCCATTTTAACACCAAATCATCAATCTGAAAATCATCAGCCTTTGTTCTTCTGTTAAACACCTTCTTCATTTTGTCTTGGTATAATTGATCATTCTTGTAGACCTATTCTCTCATATGATGGACACGAACTAGCTGACCTATCCTCCTCTGAATGTTATTAGGTTCAGCATCTACCTCTTACAATAGCTTCATGACTGGCAGCCCAAGTGAGGTGGGAAAAAATACATATGCACCATAAACAAGATGGAATGGATATGTGCCAATAGACTTCTTTGTACTTACCCTATCTTCCCAAACTGAAAAAATCGGCTTCTTGTGCCAAGATTTCTTATTATCCTGCAGTAACTTTTTTATGATCCTAATCAAGCTCTTGTTAGATGACTCGACCAAACCATTACCTTGTGGGTAATAGGTTGTTGAGTGGCTGAGTGTGTGATACCATAATCATTACAGAATTTGACTAGTTTTTTAGATTTAAAAGCAACATCATTATCAGTAATAATCTTTCTTGGACAACCAAACCTTGAGAGTATATTACCTTCCAAAAATTGAATGATGACTGAATCAGTTGCTTGTTGAGTAGGTACAGCTTCTATCCACTTTGTAAAATAGTTTGTGGTTGTTAAAATCCATCTATATTGAGCTCAAGATGAAGGATGCGCTTCTCCTATAAAATCCAAGCCCCATTGTTGAAAAGTAGCTTCTATAGAAATGGGCTTCAATGGTAAAGGCAACAACTTTATTTTGCCTTCAAAAATATGACACTCGTGACAACTAGAAACATGTTTATACACATCAGCAAATATAGTAGACCAGTAAAACCCTAATCTTAGGATTTATTAACAATTGCTTTCCAATAATCATGACCTCCACAGTCACCCCTATGGAATTCCTTCATGGTTTGTTGAGATTCGTCCTCTAGAAGACATCTCAATAACACTCCACTAGGGTCTTTCCAATAGAGGGAACCATTAAGTGCACAAAACTTTGTTGCCTTTTGTTTTAAAAACTTGGCTTTGGTTTTTATCAATTCAGGAGGAGCTTGCAAATTTTGTAAAACAAAGATAATGTCACTGTACCAAGGAGAATCTAAGAATTTCTAACTTACCTGAGGATGGACTCCTTCTTCTACATCTTGTCAAAGATCAAAAATAAAATTTACTCCCAGTAACTAAAAATTTGATTATGTCATCATTTAAGAAAGACCTTGTCCTTTGATTAGCTTTGTAGGTTTAATCTCCAAGTCATATTCCAACAGGGTTGCAATCCACTTACCTCTCTTTCCCTCGGGATCAGATTGAGTCAAAATGTCCTTTACAATACTGTTAGGAACATATGCAAGAACATGAGAGTGTAAAATAAACATTTTGAACTCCTTCAAAGCCCTTACTAGGGCATATGCCTGCTTCTCCATAATGGTGTACTTAAGAGTCGAATATCTCAAAGACCTACTTAAAAAAACAATAGGTTGCTCATGATTCTGATTTTTTTTCTACATTAGTACTCCTACTATAGTATGCTCTGAAGCAAAGAAGAAAATAATAAAATCCCTTGAAAAAATATGGGCTAACCAAAATAGGGGCTTTGGTCAGAGATACCTTTACCTCTTCAAAAGACTTATTTACATTTGTTTTCCATCTTATTTCATTGCCTCTCCTCAACATATTTGTGATATTCTCTATTATTTCATCCATATTAGGAATAAACCTTCTTAAAAAATGTATCCTACCCAAAAAACATTGTACCTCTTTTTTGCTCGTTGGAGTACTAATTTTTGGTATTGCAGCTACTTTATTAGGGTCAATTTTGATACCATCCCTTGAAATTTTGTGTCCCAACAATTTTTCTTCCTTCAAAGCAAAATTTGACTTATTTGGGTTGAGAGAGAGACCAAATTTTCTGCACTTTTCAAAAACTTGCTTCAAATGCTGCAAATGTTCACTATTAAAGTTTGAATACATAGTTGTATCATCTAAGTAAATGAAAATGAACTTATCTTTCTCCTCAGTGAATGTTATGTCCATAGCCCTCTGGAAAGTTTCCCCTGTATTCATGAGTCCGAAGGGCATTTTAGCATACATGAAGGTTCCCCATGGGGTTGTAAATGTTGTCTTCTCTTGGTCATCTAGGTGCACCATGATCTGTTGTATCCAGAAAACCCATCCAACATTGACATTCTCTGGGAGCCTACAATATTTTGCAAGATGTGATCCATATTTGGCAAGGGGTAATTGTCCTTGACAGAGACTCTGTTTAAATTCCTGAAATCTATACAAAGCCTTATTTCTCCATTTTTCTTTCTGACAAACACAAGATTATCTAACCACTTGGAAAACCTCAAAGAAACAATTATTTAGCATCAAAGAATTTCCTTACATCCTTCTCAATGAGTGGCAGCAAGAGTGGATTGATCCTTCTCAAAAAAAAATCAGAAATTTTTATGATCTTCTTTAATTTGTATTGTGTGTTGAATGATACTCTTATCATATACTTTCATATCTTCATAACTCCACGCCAACGCATCAGAAAACTTCCACATCAATTCAAGATATTTCTTTTTGTTTTCAGGGGTTGGGGACTTGGACAGCTTGAAAATTTTAGGTTCTTTATCAATCCCTATATTAAATTCATCAACCTCGTATTCATTTGGAGTTACCATGGGATTTTTAGCCACATAATTGTCTTGAAACAATTTTTCAAGAGGTACAAGACCTTTGGGAATTGTATTGTTCTTCAATTGAATCATCTCTTTACCTGTTATCTGATTTACATACCCATCTGAGACTGAAACAACATCTGCATCTTCATATTTATCATAAAAATTATCCTCATCAATTTGTACATTTGCATGCTCTTCTTCCATCTGCAGAAATCTGATAATTTACTTGCTAGTATTTGAAATTATCTGGAATGGCTGGCATGTGCTTGACCTCAATTTCATATTTCTTGTTGGGATAAATTAGGATCTTGAAAACACTTGCTGATGTGGCAAGAGCATCTGCAATCGGATTTTGTTCCCTTGGTATCATTGAAATGTTATACATAGAAAAAATTTCAAGCAACTCCAAAACTAGATTCCTATAGGCCCTCATTCTAGGATACTTAGTTTGGTATGTACCTTTGACTTGGTTGATTACAATTTCAAAGTCTTTGTGTACAGATATTTTCTTTGCCCCCAAATATTTCAGAGTGTTCAAACCTAGAATAAGAGCTTCATATTTAGCCATATTATTTTTGCAATCAAAGGCCAACTTATAGAAACATAGTTTTGAATTAGAATTAACATCAGGAGGAATAATATAGACACCTACCCCTGCTCCCTCTTTGTTGACTTCTCCATCAAATTCCATATTCCATACACCTTTATCTTCATTTATGTTATGTTCTAAAATTGATTATGCTTGTTGATCTTTTGGATTATTCTAATCATCTTCCTCAAATTGATTTTGGTTGAGGAAATCAAATCACAAAAGTAACCACAAAACAACTTGAGGTTGGAAGCTATCCCTTCCAATCTAGAGAGGGATCTCTCTCTTCAAATCAATCATTGAAAAGATTTATTTGGAATTTCGTTCAAAGGCTAGATCTCTAAGGAAATATTGAATTTATACAGTTGGTGGCAATGTGGACAGAAATTTTATTGGGCAATGGAGTCACTGAAAGGTCAGAAATCAATGAAGGTTTGATGGATACTTGGTGAATTGAAAGGTGATTGATCAGAGGTAAGACAGAAAGCACTCCTTTAGGCCAATTAGATAACGTTGTAGATTGAAGATAAAAGAGAAAACAAATAACCCCTTAGGGAATCTATCAAGGATGAATCCCAAGGTGATTACAGTAGAAAGACAACTAAAAGTATATGCAATAGAGAATCAGATACAGATGAATTCCGATACATATAATTCACATTAACATAAATAAGAAGATATATCACATAGATGAATTTAAACTAGAAGACTAAAATTGTAGGATCACATGCATAAAACAACACAATCACATGTATCTCTGGAGTTAAATTTCAAGGACTTTTGATCCAAAAATTTCATTAATATCAGAGAAAGTTTACAAAATGTATTCAATAGTTTTTTCCTTACACACTTGCCAACCCTTTCCATACTGAATTTCATGAAATAAATACAATATCACTCACCCTTGGACCAAGGGATACGAGCTTAACCGTTTGCACAAAAATATAACTAAGTTACATTGAAATAGAAATAGTTTCAACTAGGTTTCATAAAACTAGGGAGCTCTCTTGACCAAATTGATTTCATCGAATTTATTTAACCAAATACATGCTAGGTTTCAATTAAGATGCTCTTTGTCTTCAGATGTTGTTGGAGATGATCTGGAAATATTTGTTGAGTTATTCTTGTCGAATTTGAGGGATTATGGCACTCTGTCACAGTTGCGCAACAACAAACTACAACAGAACCACAGCAACATTGTGCAGCAGATGCTCTTTTTGCACTTTGTTCATATTTTCTGACTTGAGAAGATTGATGATGATGGTTGATGACCTCTTAATGATAAGTGAATATCTCATAATGATTGTTCTTTCTTCATGGTGATACTTGTTCCTTTAAAACCTTAAACCTTAATATAGCAAACTGCAGCAAATGAAACCATACTATTATAGCCTGATCAAGTGATTGATTGACTGAATTTTTCATACTCATCTCCCAATTACCCTTATGATTATATTTTTATGTGAAGATGACATGCAAAATCCTTTCTTGTTGCTAAAAAAACCAGACTGTTACAGTTGTGCGGCGAGGCTATTGCGCAACTCTAAATTTCATATTTATAGCTTATATCCTCAAACAAAAATTCCAAAATATGTATGGGAAAAAATGTAATGTCATCAAAAGACAAAAAGGAAAAAATGAATGCATCTTAGGGCTTAGATATCATCTACTTCAGCAAGCAAATCAAGCTTTCCCTTCACCTTCTTATATGTCTACAACTGTTGCAAGCTTTGTTTGAGTGTTCTATTATCTTTCCTCATAGTCGGATTTTGTTGATATATGTTCTTCAATTGTTTATGTAGTGGAAGATTTCTTCTCACCATGAATATATCATTGTTTATTGCAGGCTCACAATCATCTAGGAGCTCTATAAATTTCATCTTTGCTCTTTTATTCTCCTCCCTCAGCTAGATTATTATATCTTGTGCTTCTCTCAGCTATTTTCTTAGTCTTTTGAAAGTATGTTGACCCTCATCATAGGCAGTCCTCTTCTTTTTTGTTTCCGTTGGCTGGCTCTTTGTTGGATTTTCTTCACGAGACTACAACTTTATGGCTAAGGATTTGGTCAAAGGAACACTAGGCTTAGGTATTTCTTTCACCTCTGGACTTTGTTCTACTACCTTCCCTTTACCTTTTGTTTTGGAGCCTGTTGGAGTTACAAGAACTGATGATTCACCTGTCACTGAGATATATTTCTTGGAGGCTTGTTCCAAGGCTTTTTTCCTCATTTCCTTGTTCTCATGTTGCAATTGTGTTGTGAAAAAATGGGTTTTCTTTAACTGTTCTTGTAGCTCAATGATAAGGTTATCTTTTCATTAGGGAGATCTGTTTCTTTGAAGGCCTCTGGAGTTTCATCAAGTTCTTGTGATGTGTGCATGGCAGGAATCTTTTTTGTTACTGACCTAGTAATTGGTTTACTAGGAACTTTGACCACTTTTGGGGAAAATTGGAGTTTTTTCCATTTCTTTTTAGCTTGTTGACTTACTGTAGTTTCCTCGATTTTCTTTGCCCTCTTTTTGACAGAACTCTTAGGAACATATGTGGTGGTATTTACTATGGATTAAGTTGTATATCTCATGCTATGTGGGTTGCTAAAAGAAACAGTTGTTATCTTTGATGATGATAAGAATGCCATGGTCTTTATGAGACCAAAACATGACTTTACTCTATCATACATACTTAACCTAGACTCTAACAACATATTTATAGGACACTAACAGAGACCTTATAAACCTGGGCGCAATTTCCAAAAAGGTGTAATATAATATATATATTTTAAATGAGTTATTATAAAGTACAAACCCTCTTTACCTTTTTAATTTAATATTTAATGTGAAATCACGTGAAGTGTGGACCCTTCGGGAGTTTGAGACTATGTAGCTCCAGGAATTCAGGACTCCGGGATGTTTAGGGTAATAGAATGAACAAGCAATGAAGGGTCGAAGTCCTGAACCTACCCTTTCCCATTCCAATGGTTGCACAAATATCAATATAAACATTTAAAACGATTAATTATATTATAAACTAATATAACTAATTATATTTGCAGCACTTTACAATATGAGTGGGACCCTCTCTAGAACTCTAGCATTCGAGATATTTGGGTTCATAAAAGCATGAGGAGGAATTTCTCTGAAGTCTGGAGACTTGGGTATTAATAGATATTAATAATCCTAAGTGCTCCTTTGATACATTTAATCATATTATAATATAATTAAATAGAATTATATTATAATATAATTAATAAAAGAACAAGTTGGTAATAATAAATATTAAATTGAATATGGTTAATCCTTTCCCCATTAAATAAATAAATATGCATATATTTATATATGTGTGTGTGTGTGTGTATGTGTTAAATTACGTGAAAATTCGGCATGGAGTTGTGTGTCAGGGAGGGATTGAATTATATACCTTAATTAAGGTTAATCAACTTAAGTATATTATGGAGAAATTAACCTCATTGTGTTATGATATATTTACTCATAATTATCATATGAGTAATTAATTGAATTAGTGCTAAACTACTTCTAAGGGGGGAAAGAGAAAGTAAAAAACTCAGTAATTACTAGGCCATGGGTATTAGGCTAAGCAAAAATTGATTATTGGATAATTAGTTGTGGAGAATAATTATCCTTAATGATGTTTAAGTAATTAATTACCAAAGAATGCTATAATACGAAATATTAATTAAGTATTTTAATTGGACTATAGGAGAGGGACAAATGTCATCCTCTAGTCGAGCAAGCCTAAGCACCCTATGGTGACATGGAAAATTGATGTTGACTAAGAACATCAATCTAATGGCACATGTTAATCTTCAATGGGTTGACGAGTTGAGTAAGATCCAGTATGATTGGTGAACCTTAGGTGTCGAATGGATACTAACCGTAGTTCGGAAGATCTGGCATGCATCGAGACTGTCCATCGAGAGAAAGGGAATATTCCTCGATACCATATTCGTTAGAGGTAAGCGAAAAATTTATACCCCATCCCTTAAAAAGGTACTTAGGGGTCGGTTGTGTGACAAAGTGGTATCAGAGCAGGCAATAATACTTGGCCTGCGTGGGCTCATGAACGAGTTGCATAAAAATTTATTATAGAACTTTTAAGGGGTAACACCCTATCTTACCCCATTCATAAGGAGTTTATTTAAACCACTACTGAAGAGAGGAACAGAACTTTCTGTTGTTTTTATATGCTCAAAAAAAAAATCTGAACAGTGTGTTGCTAGTGTTCCAAATAATGAAGTTGACTTTACCTTACAAATTGCATGTGTTGTTCATAAACTAGTATATAATTAACTAACATAAAATGTTTTATCAACACTCAAATAGTCAATGGATAGCAAGGAAAACTACAACGCAAAGAATGGTGACACGCCATGAGTTGGGGGGAAGTTTTGACAATAGAGAAGAAGAATTTGATGAGAGGAGTGCGGTGGAAACCCCTTTGTATTTGGATGAAACTGTAAGAAGCCTCATGGAAAAATTACAGATTTATAAGGCTGACAATGAAAGGCTGATAAAAGAATAGGAAAAACAAACCGAAATTAATGCAGTCCTAGTGAAAATCCTATCATATATACAAAGGCAACTACAACATGGGCCAACAGCCAGTAATGTGGATAGACATCATACTAAGAAAACCCAAATTCCACCTGAGATACAAAAGCATGATCCTGAAAGTAGCCACATAAGGAGGAGCACCTCAAAGAAGGCCCAACATGGAGCCAAGAGACATTCAACAAAAGAATCCTCTAGTGAGGAAACTAACAACTCCAAGGAATTGTCTAGTAGTGAGACTAGTTCACATTCCTAGAGGAGAAGAAAGAAGAGGAAACATTCCAAGAGCCATGACCCTGAAGAGTTTAAGAAAGCCAAACCACCCACTTTCGATGGAGAAATTAAAAAGTGGGAAAAAGCAGAAGTTTGGCTACTTGGCTTGAAGAAGTACTTCAAAGTCCATGACTACTATGAAAACTTAAAGTCTCGAATAGCCATTTTCAACTTGAATGGAAAGGCCTCCATTTGGTGGGAGGACCTTAGGAATGTGAAACGAATCCATGAGAAGGACTTGTCATGGAAACAATTTGAGAAATACTTCAAAAAGAAGTATGTATCTGAAAAATACTATGATGGGAAGACCAAGGTGTTCTATGAACTCAAGCTAGGTTAGCTCACAATAGATGAATATATCAACAAATTTCTTGAGCTTATGAGGTATGTGCCCTACATAAAGGATGAAAAGGTAAAGATGCTATGGTTTATTAGTGGATTGCCTCAGTCCTTTCGGGATAGAATTGAATTTGATGAACCTTAGACTTTAGAAGATATTATTTTAAAGGCAAGGTACTGCTATGAGCAATTCAAGAATAAGGCAGAACCTCATAAGGACTGGAAGAAGAAAAGTAATTTCAGATTCAAGAAGAACAGGTTTAAATCCTCAAGATTTAAGAATCATGGGAAAAGTTTTAAGATGAGCCTTCCTACTAAAAGTGTGTATCAGCAGAATTTTCCATCTCAGAGTGGTAATAAACCCTTTGGATCAGCCCCGGGCAAGATCGATAATACAAAGAGATAACCCTTGAAATGTTGGGGTTGTGGAAAATAACATCTACTGAGGGACTGCCCACATAGAAAACAAGACAATAGGAGGACATACAACATCCAGGAGGCTACCACAGTCAATGATGTGGCTAGGAGCATGCCACAAATTTATGCATCCTTGGATAATAAACAAGCTAACCACCAAGCTTCGGTGGTGGAGATGGAAGGTATGATTTTCAACCATCTAGTTTCCATTTTAATTTACCATGGTTCTAATATGAGTTATGTTTCCCCTCAAATTGTTGAGAAATGTAAATTGCAGCAAGTAAAACATGCTAAATCATGGTTGGTATAGCTAGCCACTGGAACAAAAAGACAAGTAACAAAGGTCATACCAACATGCCAATTCATTGTGAATGGATTGTCCACCCAAGAAACCCTAAACATGTTTCCTTTAGGATCTTATGACATGTTGATTGGCATGGACTAACTAGCTTCCCATAAAACCAAGTTGGACTGTTACAATAAAACTTTAGAGTGTGAAGATGAAGATCATCATTTACATCTTCTATAATTTTGATTTTCTTAGGATGACTTTCCATTCCTTCGTTGTTGGTGCCTGTAGACCATTAAACACATGTGAATTAATAGATTGTTTGAAACATATTATCTAATATTTTTAAGTGTGTTATTAATGAAAAATAAAAAAAGAACTCATTGAATAGAATTTTTTCATTCACCCAATTCTTCCTTTCAATTTTTCTATCAAGTTTTTACGTTCTTTTGCACTTATATCACAAAGAATCTTATCGAGCTTCCTCATTTTATGGCTCTGCAGGACACACACTAACCAATACATATTAGTTAAACTTACATATAGTTCAAACATATTAATTTTGTATAGAATTTACAAAGAACTTGTCTTTTTAACATATTAATTTTGTATGGAATTTACAAAGAATTTGCCTTTTTGGA
>ML833095.1:0-15436 GCA_009831015.1 Picea engelmannii
GTTGAGCACACATTTATACTGAGAGGGGGTGAATGAGTATAAATTTATCCTTTATTTTTTTTACATTCATAAACCATAATGAATAAATCACATAAATGTAATAACTAGAAGACACAATATTTTATGTGGAAATCCTTTCGGGAGAGAACCGCAAAAAAAAAAAAAAAAAATTGTAGGAACCAACCTGCTTTTACAAATGTTTCCAGGGACCAACGTACTGGAGACATTGATCCCCTCTATTTTTTTTAGGTGCTAACCTATTGGAAACATTGATCCCCCCTGTTGTTTGTAGGCACCAACCTACTGGATACATCAATCCCCTCTATTGTTTGTAGGCACTGACCTACTGGAGACACAAACACCCACAGTTGTTTTCTTTGTAGGCACCAACCTACTCTCAATTTTACAAGTTCTTCATATGAATTTCCTTCACTAGTATGCGTTTTCCTTCTGTCTTCACCAAATCTACTCTGCACTCTTTACTTTTGCTTTCACCAGATCTGCCATGTGCTCACTACTTATGCTTTCTCCAATCAGCTCCACTTTCACTACTTCTTCTTTCCCATATCATCTCAACATTCACTCCTCCTGCTTTCATCAAATCTACTTGACGCTCGCTCCTTCTTCTTTCGCAAGATCTATTAGTTGGATTGTCACATACTTTGACACTTTCTCCTTTTTAAATAATATTCAATATTTTATCATACTATATTCTCATGTGTAAAGTCAATTCCAGCTAGCACATCCAATTAAGGTGTGGGTTTCGTTTTCTAGATGACCTGAGTTCAATACCCTTACGGTGTGTTTAGTCGAGAGGAGACACCCAAAAAATCCATCCATGTCAAGGGTTGGTGTGGCCCGAGATGGGTTGATACCCAAGTGATTTTGATAGCTTAGATGCCCCTGGGTTGTGGTTTCTTAACCAATGGTTGAAATGTTGGCCCCACAAGTGATGAAAATTTCTAACATACAAAAAAAATTATTCTCATATGTAAATATTACAGTTATTCTCTTCACCCACACACTGTTTCTCACAATCCTCTTCTCCTTTTATACTTTACCATTAACTCTACATGAAAATTCATGTACATTTGAAAAGACACAACCTTCATTAAATAAATAATTATTTTCCGTTTTTTTAATTTACTTTTCAACATATCATGGGAAAAACACCACCATGAGTTTTAAAACCATGTGAAAATACCATGTGCACTTTTACTCCACTTTAAATTTTTAATTCACTTTTACTTTTTAATCCACTTTCACATAACGTCATGTTTAATCTGCTTTTAATTTTTAATCCACTTTCACGTAACTACATTTCTAATCCACTTCCACTTTGTATTATTAAAGTCACCTTTCCTTTGAATATTTATATTTGAATACTTATCTTTGACATCAATGAAAATAATTTATTCAACAATCTCCCCCTTTGTCATTGATGGAAACCATGTACTCAAAAACAAATAATCCTCCAGAAATAGAAAAAAAATCTCCCTTCTCTGCAACTTTCCTCCTATCTGTAATTCTCCTCCCCTTGTCTGCAAATCTCCCCTTATCTGTAATTTCCCCCCTTTGACATCAATGGAAAATGAATTATCCCCTTGAGATGTTCTTCTTTACTGATGAAATGAGAGGGATATCACTCCCAAATTTTGTCTGAGATATTCAAATGTCTCTATGGGGAGGGGTTTGGTAAAAAAATATGCAACCTGTTCCTTGGTGGAAATGTATTCTAGTTGGACACTTTGTTTGGATAATCTATTCTCTTAGGAATTGGTACTTGATGGTAATATTCTTTGTCTTTGAGAGCATAACAAGACTCTTTGAAATGTTGATTTCACTTGTGTTGTCACAAAAAATTGAGATTGGTTGATCATATTCTACCTTGATATCATGTAGTGTTTTCTTCATCCAGAGAACTTTTGTGAAACATGTTGTTGTTGCAATATACTTGTCTTTTGATGTGGATAGAGAGACTGAAGACTTTTTCTTTCTCAACCAAGACACTATACTTTTTCCCAAAAAGAATGCTCCTCCACTTTTACTTTTTATGCCATCAATATTGCCTACCCAATCTGCATCTGTATATGTTGTTTGAGTAAAATATTCACCTCTTGAGTACCATAATCTAAATTCCAAGGTGCCCTTTAGATATTTGAATATCCTTTTTATTGCCTACACATGAGTTTCTTTTGGTGCATCTTGAAATAGTGCAATCAATCCTACTACTTGCATAATGTTTGGCCTTGATGTCGTCACATATAGTAGGATTCCAATCATTGACATGTACAATGTTCTATTTTCTTTCGAAGTTTCATCATTTTTGTTCAATTTACAACCTATTACCATAGGTGTGTTGACTGGTGTACAATCTTCCATTATGAATTTCTTCAACATTTTCTTGAAGTACTTGGTTTGTGAAATGAATATGCCTTTGTCAGATTGAGAAATTTGTAATCCAATAAAGAATGACAATTCACCAAGCATAGACATCTCAAATTCCTTTTTCATTTCTATTGAAAACTCTTGGCACATTTCGTTCATACTGACTCCAAAAATAATGTCATCTACATAAACCACAACAATCAACTAATCTTTAGCTATTGTCTTGATGTAGATATTATTGTTAGCAAATCCTCTTTTGAATCCTTTTTGTTGTAGATATTTATCAAGTCTTGAATACTAGGCTCTGAGAGATTTTTTTAACTCATAAAGTGCCTTCTTCAGTTTGCACACATGATCCTTATTTTTTGATAATAAGAATCCTTCGGGATGTTCAATGCATACTTCTTCCTCTAAATTTTCATTGAGAAAGCAAGACATGGCATCCATTTGATATATTTTGAAGTTCTTGAAACATGCAAATGCCAAAAACAGTTCGATAGCTTATAGTCTAGCAACCGGGGAAAAGGTTTCTTCAAAATCAATACCTTCAACTTGATCATATCCTTTACAAATAAATCTTGTTTTATTTCTTGTTTCTTGCCCATATTCATTCAACTTGTTCCTAAAAACCCACTTGGTGCCAATTACATTTTTATTCGTCAACCTTGGAACAAGTTCCCATGTTTCATTCCTCTCAATTTGATTCAGTTCTTCTTCCATAGAATCAATCCAATGCTTGTCTTTATTGGCTTCTATGAAATTATTAGGCTCTATTTTAGATATCAAGGAGAAGTTTTCATATTCTGTTGCACTAGCTAGTCTTCTTCTAGTTTGAACTCTCATATCTTTATCCTGAAGAATTAGATTTTTTGAATGATTCTTTTGGAATAATATAGATGATGTCTTTGTATCTTTTCATTATGTTTCTTCTTCTTCATTTTATTATCCTTATTCTTATTTTTCTTATTTTCATCTTAGCTCATTTGTTTGAACATTTACTTGTGCTCACACCTTTTGATGCCCTGCTTCATCCAGTTTTACATTTTCACTCTCTACGATTTTGCACAATTTGTATTTTAACATCTATAATATTTTATTTTTGATGAATAACCAATAAATATACCTTGATCATATTTGTAGTCAAATTTACCCAAATCCTCATCATCTCTCTTTATGTAGCACTTGCTTTCAAAAAATTTGAAGTATTTAACTATTGTTGGCCTACCCTTCAATAATTCATATGGTTTTTTTTTGTTGTCGACTCTAATTTTCCCTCTATTCAAAATGTAGACTGTAGTGATGAGGGATTCTCTCCAAGACCTTCTGGATAGCTTGGATTCATTTAGCATTGTTCTAAAAAATTCTAGTCGACGGATATTCAATCAAAACTCCAGTTGTTTGTCATGTCGGGTCGATCCTCGGTCAACCACTTACAGGGAAATCATCAGTAAGTAAGAGAAGAATTGAATTATTGTACAACCAATGATATACAATTATATGAAGTCCTCAAACATATGGTCAAATGATTCCATGACCATCCATCAATCCAACCACAATATATCCTGGTAGTCGACATCGGTCCATAATTATATCTTTCACATCTCTTCTGTAAAGATCTAAAAGCATGATTTCCATTCCTTCTATTTTTATGGTGAGGATGATGATAGGGCGGATAATTTTGTGTTGGTTGATCAAAGGAAGTAGGCTCAGGGTCAAGTTCAGGTTCACCTACAAGAGTAGAAAAATTTGACATATCAACAACAATTTCATATGTAACAGTATGGTCAAAATATGGCATGTGAGGAATAGGCAAGTCATCAATATGTTTGGCACAATCAATAGTAGGGTTTTCTTCTAGAAAATCAATTTTAACTCTACCTGTAACAAATGAAACTTCTTTGGTTGTAGAAAGGTCAGGTGTAGATAGAGAGGCAACAACATCATATCCAAGACCAGTCTTAATGAATGGAGACCTTTGACAATTGATGATATTGTCTAAGGTTTCAATACTCTTTCAAACTTCAAGCTTCCATTCAACTTGATAGTTGTTTTCTCTAGATCCTTTCCTAAGGAAACAATTTTATATTCTATCTCTTCACAATTTTCTTCCTTTTCCTTCAGTTAGATTCTCACCACTTCTTCCATCCTTCTTATCTCTTCTAATTGAACCTGTAGGTTCATTATAGTATTTTATATGTCTTCAAGGCTTTGTGATATTTTGGATTTTGAATCATGACCATTTTCTTCATATTTCTCCGACTTCTCTTTTTGTTTCAATTTTTTTTTCCTCGATTTACTTATTTTGATTAAGGCACACATGAGTTCTTCTTTGAGATCCACTTATCCATTTGTTTCATTGTTTTCCTCTTCTTCTGAATCCATCATTTATTTCCCTTTGTCTTCATCAATATTTTTTTTGATTGCCATAGAAAGAGGTTCTTCTCTATCACTATCGACATTGTTTTCATTGCTCTCTTCAGATGAGTCACTAACTCTTTTTGAGTATAGTCTCTTATTTTGATTATGAGAGTTCTTATTTTCATGCTTGATTTGCTTGTGATGACTTTTGTCTTGATGATGCTTTCTATTTACGTTATAGTCTTCTTCATTATCACTACTTTCTTTTTTCGCATATGGACACTTAGCAACAAATTGTCATACTTTTCCACAATTAAATCGTTTGAAGGGAAACTTACCTTTATATTTTCCAGATCCCTTTTTTAGTTTTCTCACAAAATTTGTTTCCTCTGTGTTTGTTTCACAACTGGAACAATCTTTTGGTTTGTGTTCTTTTTTCTTCATCTTCTTTGAGTCTTTGAAATTTGCTTCTTTCTTTGATGGTTTTTCCTTTTGAGTCCTCATTTCGTATGCAGTGAGGATCTCATGAAATTCATCCATCGTTAATTTATCAAGATCCTTTATTTCCTCAATGGCGTAAATTTTGGCATCAAATATTAAGGGGAACACCTTTTTCATAATAATTGGTTCTACAACTGTTTCACCAAGTCCTATGATGGTGTTGACAATTTTTTCCACATGAAGGAGATAGGCTACAACATTTTCTTTGTCTTTCATCTTTAGACTCTCGAAATGTCTTTTATGAGTTTGCATATTATCTTTCTTGACCTTTTCATCACCTTCATGGATGTTTTGAATTTTGTCCCAAATGTATTTCATTGATTTTCAATGCATTACTTTGACAAACTCTAATTCTGATAGACTGCACAAGATGGTGTTCATGGATTTTGCATCATTTTCAATAGTCTTTTTCCTAGTCATATTTGTTGGTGGATTTTTTGGGGTTGTATAACTAGTCACGACCAATTGCCAAATATCAAAACCAGAGGCCATTAGATATATTTGCATCCTTATACTCCAGAAGGCATAGTTTTTTATGTCAAACAACTAATCCCTTTGTAGAGAAATCTTCCTGACCATCCATGTGTTCTCCTGAGATCGATCTTTCAGTGGTTAGATTGTTTCCGAAGGAACCAGATCTGATACCAATTATTGAGCATGCACTTATACTGAGAAGGGGGAGGGGGTTGAATCAGTATAAGGCTATCATTTATTTTTTTAACATTCATAAACCATTATAATGAAGCAATCACATAAATATAAAAACTAGAAGACACAATATTTTATGTGGAAACCCTTTTGGGAGAAAACCACAAAAACTTCCTTTTTATAAATTTGTAGGCACCAACCTACTGGAGACATTGATCCCCTCTGTTATTTGTAGACACAGGCCTACTAAAGACATTGATCCCCTCTATTATTTGTAGGCACCAACCTACTGGAGACACCAATCCCCACAATTTTTATTTTGTAGGCACCAACCTACTTACAAGTTTACAGTTTCTTCATATGCATTGTCTTCATTGGTCTTCTTGTTTCTTCTGTCTTCACCAAATCTGATCTGTTCTTGTTAGTTTTTCTTTCGCCATATCATCTATCCCCTCACTGCTTCTTCTTTTTCCAGATCAACTCTGCGTTCACTACTTCTGCTTTCGCCAAATCATCTCGGCACTCACTCCTTCCGCTTTCGTCGGATATGTTTAGTGCTCGCTCTTTCTTTTTTTGTGAGATTTATTAGTTGGATCGTCACATACTTCGTCACTCTCTCATTTTTAAATAATATTCAGTGTTTTCTCATATTATATTCTCATTTGTAAATATTACATTTCCACTCTTCACCCACACACTATTTCTTACAATCATCTTCTCCTTTTATACTTTACCATTAACTCTACATGAAAATTCATGTACATTTGAAAAGACACAACCTATATTAAATAAATAAATAATTTTATTTTTTTTAATTTACTTTTCAACATACCATGGGAAAAATACCATTGTGGGTTTTAAAAACATGTGCAAATACCATGTGCACTTTTACTCCACTTTCACTTTTTAATTAACTTTTATTTTTTAATCTACTTTCACATAACTCGATGTTTAATCCACTTTCACGTAACTTCATATTTAATCCACTTTCACAATTTCATATTTAATCCACTTTCACGCAACTTCATTTCTAATCCACTTTCACTTTGTATTTCTTAAAGTCCCATTTCATTTGAATATTTATATTTGAATACCTATCTTTTACATCAATCATAATAATGTATTCAGCATATACAACCTCCTTCTCCAATGCCTTTTGTTAATTATCTAATAATTAAGCAAATCACATTATCATATTAAATTAAACCCAACATTTAACATTGAGTCATTTTATTTCCTTAAACCTTATCCTTCTCATTATCCTCCCTAAAAAAAGATCTAAATTTTATTTTCATTTTGTTTCCTCTTTAAAGTTTGAATAAAAGTCATTGTACAATTTTCATGACAAGATTAGACACTATATCTAGAACTTAATTTGCTAACCTTTTGATGGGCAAAAAGATAAATTCTAAAGATTTTATTTCCTCTCAATCCATTCTACATATGCTTCACGATGTTAAGTTGGGTCCTCCTTTTTCTTAAAAGGAAAATTTATAGTCAATTTAAACTCCCCTTCAAAAAATGAGTTTTTGCTAATTTAACTTTAGATACAATTTATTTTTCATGATGTCAAAACTTTAGATACAATTTATTTTTCGTGATGTCAAGTTAGTTATTCCTTTTTCTTAAAAGAATAAATTATAGTTAATTTAAATTCTTTTAAAAAATGATTTTTTTGCTAATTTAACTTTAAATACAATTTATCCTTCAAGATGTCAAGTTGGGTCCTTATTTTTCTTTAGTCAATTTAAACTCCCTTTTTAAAAAATGAGTTTTTGCTAATTTAACTTTAGATACAATTTATAGCGACCTTCATTACATCAATATTTGTTTGATTATTACTCCATTCTATATATACTTCATGATATCAAGTTGGATCCTTGTTTTTCTTAAAAGGAAAATTTATTGTCAATTTACACTATCCTTCTAAAAAAATTTACTAATTTAACTTTAGATACAATTTATAGAAACCTTTATTACATCAATTTTTGTTTGATTAGTATTTCATATGAAGGAATTTAAAAAACTGATCTCTATAATACCTATAACTCTATCATTACCCCATAACTCTATCAAACTTAACTGATCATTACCCCATAACTCTATCAAACTTAACTTTAATCTGTCATTGCTCTAATGATTTTCGCTTAAGATCACATGTTGAAACTTCCTCTATATACTTTGTTTATTGATTTCAATGGAATTCTTAAAATTTTAACATGTGAAATGAATAAATCATCTTTTAATAATAATAATAAATAATCACATGTTAAAACTTTTTCTATATACTTTGTTTATGTATTTCAATGGAATTGTTGAAATTTTAAACTTAACTTTAATATGTCATTGTTCTAATGATTTTCACGCAAGATTACATGTTAAAACTTTCTCTATATACTTTGTTTATTGATTTTAATGGAATTCTTGAAATTTTAAAATGAATAAATCATCTTTTAATAATAATAATAATAGATTACATGTTAAAACTTTTTCTATATATACTTTGTTTATGTATTTCAATAAAATTGTTGAAATTTTAACATATAAAATGAATAAATAATCTTTTAATTAAAATAATAATTATAAATTATGAAAAAAATAAATAAATTATATAATTTTCTTAAAAATATTAATATTATTAAATTTTTAAATAATTTATATACTATAATTTTATATTTTTTAAATTTGAAACTAAAAAAAATAATATTATTAAAATTAAAATTATATAAAATTAAAATATTAATATTAAGTGAAATTCATTTTAGTAAATGCACCTTTACTAAACTATCCACTTTAAAACTCATGTCCCATCACAAAATATTTCAAAACTAATAACATATAAAGCTCTTGTAATTTCCAAATTAATGGTTTTTTTGCCTTATTATACTTGTATTATAATATTCCTTATGATATTGATTTAGTGTCAAGCCTACTAACCCTTAAAAAATTTAAACATTGCAAAAGACCCTCAATTTTTTTGTGTTTTTCTTTGGTCTTTAAAATGTTTTTTAGTTTTTATACATCTTCTCTGCTATGGTTGCCCCCATTTATGCTCTCAATACCATAAAAAGCATTCAGCAAAAATTCCTTTGGCAGGGCACAAAGGCAGGTTGGAAATGGGCCTTGGTTAATTGGAAGGAATTGTGTAAACCAAAACAAGAAAGGGGTTTGGGTTTGAGAGACCCCCAAACCCTTAACTAGGTCTTGGGGGCGAAAATCTGATGGAGATGGCTCACAAAACCCACTAAAATATGGGATAGATTATTGAGACAAAAATATGCCAGCACAGTGCGAGAAGACTAGTTAATCAGATGGAATAATAGTCAAGTTGAATCTCTCATTTGGAATATAGCAGAGCACAACAAATCCCTCATCCAAGATCATGTTTTTGGGGAAATAGGTAATGGAACCACAACCCTATTCTGGATGGACTCTTGGCAATAGTTACTGCCTCTCATCCAACAACAATAGCATGAAAATATCAAGCCTCGTACATAAAACACGGGGCTCAAAATGGTAGTGGACTTTTGGGGCCTAGGAAATCAATAGGACACATGGAGAAGATGGAAAACCAAAGAAGAATAACTGGGATGTCCAAACTCCCAAGATCTGGAACAATGGTAGGCAGAGGCACATATGCGCAGAATCAAAATCAAGCAGGGACCAGACATACTTCGCTAGGGACATTCCCCTAAAGGCACTTTTACAATTAAAGAAGCATGTAGCCTAAAATCCAACTTCTTTGCGCTACTTAAATATCCCATCTAGAGAAACATCTGGGATTCCAAGCTATGTTCAAATATCAACACCTTCCTCTGGCTCGTCAGGCATAAGAGCATTCTCACTTGGGATAACCTACTGAAAAGAGGATTCATAGGCCCTTCCATCTATCACCTATGACCAAAATCAAAGGAAACTCAGGGGCACCTACTCAATCAATGTTCCTTTAGTTCGCACGTCTAGGATCAAGGCACCCTCATGATGCGCACATCTGACAGAAATCGAGAAGGAATTTGCATCACCCTTGCTGGCTGGCGAATCCATTCTTTCAAGAATCCTATTCTCAACCACATCTGGAAACTTCTCCCTGGAGTCATCCTTTGGCAGCTCTGGAAAGAGTGAGATAGAATAATCTTTCTCTCCAAGATGCAACATTGGGAGGAAGTCTAGATCCTTATTAGGAAAAACATCGTCGAGACCATACAGGCCAACAATTGGACCAAAGAGGAGCTTTCCTGTGAATCCAATGAGAATGCAATACTACATGGTTGGAATCTTCAAATAATCCCCCTTGCCTCTCCTGTTAATGGGAATTTTATACTTGGTACTAGTCCCAATCGTTGGACTTGTCCTCCACCAGGTTTTATTAAGCTCAACTTTGATGGAGTGTCCAAAGGAAACCCTAGTCTAGTTGGCTTTGGCTTAGTTATCAGAGATGAGTAGGGATCGGTTCTACACATTTTAGTTGACACTCTTGAATATGACTCGAATAATGCAACATAGCTTTGGGCCCTCACCAAGGGTATCCTTCTAGCCCAAAAACATGGTTATAACTAGATAGTGATTGAAGGGAACTCCCAGATAATTATCAATATGCTCTCCAAGCTTCTCCATGGCACTACACTGAAAATATTTCCCCAAGATGGAGGCTTATTCATATTTTGGAATTTCTTCATTCTATCCTTCGGCCTCACCAAGTTCTCATTCCTTCCCATATTATATGAGAAACCAATAAGGTGGTAGACAAGTTAACTAATATCACTGGGAAGAAGGGGTTTAATATAAAATTCAAATCTGCATCGTGATCATCTTATTCTCTTGGAATTCATCTCTCTAGCACAATCAACGGACTCCACCCCGGATGGGATGACACACAGTGCATAGCACAAATGAAAAACCATCGTGCATTGAAGCCACCAAACAATTGGCTCCCCAAACCTTGATCTTGCAATGTAGGTGGCAGCGTCTGGAAAAAGAAACATCAAATCATTCAAGGTTCATCACACTCGACAAGATTTGGCACCAGGGGAATGTTGTAGGCATGCACAGAGGAGGTTCTCATTCTTAATGCCTGGTGCTTGGAGTTTAATGAACCCTTAACAACCATGATGCAAGCATGGAGAGGTGAATTAAGGAAGCTACGGGTCTAGAAGCAATATTATTCTATCATCATCTTTTTCCTAGTGCACCACAACAAAAGAAGGAAATCAGGGGTTTGGGATTTCCATTTCAGGGAGTGGGTCTAGACATTTTACCACAAGAATTCCACCAAGCCTATATCCATCATGTCGCGATAGAGAGGACCCTCAAAAATGGAAGGGGAGCTCATATTCCAATGGGTCGACCTCTCTCCTCTGTTGCAGGTGTTGGAAAGAATAATTCCCATGGGAAGCGGTCCATGTTGCAAGATTGAATGGTTTGACAAGCATGGGCGCTTTCTGGGTTACAACCCAAAATATTTTTGGGGACGGAATTCATCTAAGATCCCACCTCCACGCTCCCCTAGAAGTTCTACCAGGAATAGTCATGACGCCCACTCCTCGAGCAACTCAATGCAGCACTCTTTGGAAGAACCATCCGCAGAAATGTGAAATGACACCAACACGGAGGACTCTCAGCGCATCTTTGATGCCTTATCCACCCTTCAAAAATTAATCTTCGAGCTTCGCAACGAGGTATTCAACGTTAAATTTTTCATTGAGCTTCTTGAACATCGTCTGGCCCTAGCGAAAAAATTCAGCACCACTCGAGAAGCCACACCTTCTACTGTGACAGCGGAAGTGACGGTGCCTATCCTTCTTCCTTCGGGATAGAAGTGGAGCCATGCTTGAAGTTCATCAAGTTCATATTTTGGTTTTGGCTATTCTAGTTCGTATATGGGCCTCTTGAACATAATTGTTATTAGTCTTAAGTCCAGTCTACATGTTAAATCGGTCTTGTATTTTTAGTGCATGTTCATTCTATCTAGCAATGTCAAACAGTCTCTATATCATCAATGCCACTAAGCACAATATTTTTTTTTTTGGTCTCATAGGAAGTATAGTTTTGGACAATCAACTGGAGCAAAGTTGGTTTCCAGTCATGGCGACTTATGCTCCAGTGAACATTGATCATTTTGTAACAAGATTTCATGGAAGGTAATTTATAAAATACTTACTTACAAAAAAAATGTTTTTGAGTTTACAATAGAGTTAAAATCCAATTTCCCACTATTGAAGATACATGGTTAGATCCAAAAACGTAGATAATAAGAATGAACATATAAATTTTACTAAACAATGATGTGAGCCTTACATCTTTCCCAAATATTAAAAATGCATTTATTAATACATCATTAATATATATATATATATATATAAAGGCTAAAGTTACCATGAGAACAAAGCTTGAGCGCAAAGTGTTTATAAAATGTTGTGTCTGTAAAATGTTTAATGTAATTCATTTGAGAAGTAGTGTTAAGTCATTGTGTTCATAAGTTCTATAATTTGATGATCATGGGAAAGTGTTTAGAGAAATGTAGGCTCTCAAACCATGCTTTCAAATTATGATCAAATTTCTTTCAAGGAACATTTTGACGTTGTGGATGCACTATGTAGTTGTTGTTGATATAAAATTAAAGTCTGAGCACATGCAAAGGATCTTAAAAGATAAAGAGAGGTTTTTGTTTGTTGAGAAACAATTCAAAGATTAATCCACGATCAATCCTTATTATCTAACTACAACATATGCAAGGATTTGACTCTCTTCTTGATTTTATGTCTTGGTTTTATGCATGCATGGAGGAGAAATGGGTAATGGATCTTCTTCATCCTCTACACCTTCTTTTAGGATGTTGTTAGAAACAAATCATGCACTTATTTTTCTTCAACCCCTCATATTCCTAGTGCATATATAATGGAGAAAACAAAGAGGTGTCACTAGTGGAAATCTCAATTCTATAGATCACAAAAATGCATTCATTATATAAATATGAAGGGGTCATATGTAGATTTAATAGGTATTTTCCTCATTCTCCATATTTGTTCTAATGGATCTGTTATCACATGCTAATTTGCATTATTTTTTCCAAAGCATCTTGTCCTTGTGTTATCTTTCCACTCAGATTTTAAAAAAAAATCACTAGCTCCGTCAAGCTCACATCACATAAATCCTTCACTTGACTGATCATCCAAAATAGTCATGTCCTCCATAAATCAAAAATTGGCAAATATCCCAAACCTATATCTAGCCTTAATGCTTATCTAAATCCCTCGGTTCCATCACTTCATTTATTTTTACCCTTATTATCATATTCTCGTTGAAAATTAAAGATATTCCTTTTATTAACCTTAAGCACCCTATCCTATCCACAAAGTCATGTGATAAGCGTCATATGCCCAAAGTCCTTAGAAAATGGAAAAAGGGTTTAATATTAATAATACAAAAAAATTTATATTAATATTTTTATATTAATATTTAATTCATGACCTCGCGTCAAATCATGGGCACAAATCTCAATTTTTAACATTGAAAGTCAAAGGGTAGATGGAGGGCGCATATACATTTCGGTGGTTGAAAGTAAATGGAGGTTAATTTTGGAAAGTGGGCCGAAATTTAACCCGTGGTTTTTGGTCGGGGGTAAAAATGGTGTGGGTTAAAACCACTCCTCCCAAGCCCGAAATACTATGGAAAACATTTAATATATGATTTGTTTTCATAAACATGTGCCATATGATGATAGTTTTCCAGGAATGCATTTCAAAACAAATCATGGAGTTTCCAATGCCATAAAAAAATATCTTCCTCCCTGTGGAAAAATTTCACAGAGGTGAAAATTAAATTTTATGGCAAAGAAATAAAGGTTTTTAAATGGGAAAATGTACGTGGACTAAACATTTGGATACTTGTTTATCCAAAGTTTTTACAGAAGTAAAAGAAGAGAATTAAAAATATTTTACCAAAGATGGTAACCAAGACATGGTTTTCAAAACCATGGGAAACAAACGAGTAAATGGTTTTCACAGTGAAATGGTAAATTGGGAAAAATAAGACATTGTTTTCAATGAAATGGTAAATTGATCAAAACAAGACATGGTTTTCAAAACCACGGGAAGCAAGAAATAAAAAAAATTCAAAACCACGGACATGAATTAAAATATGAAAATTTAAATCTACAGGATAAAAAAAATATTTGGGAATTATTTTTGTTCAAATATATTATTCCCAAATGTTCAAGGAGAATATGGATAAATGAAATTAGATTTGAAAGAGTACAAGTGACATTTAAAAGAGAATGTATCAGAGGAAGGAGTTGAAGCATCAGAAGAATCGACAGTTGGGTCATAAAATGTTTTCATGTTAATCATTGTAGTCGATTCCCATACCAAAATTGTCATTTGTAATCATTATAATCAGTTTTAGAAGTTGAAATGTTTCAGTTCAGCTATTGTAATCGGTTTCTAACTAAAGGAACTCGAATTGTATAAGTATTAGAAGTTCCAAATGTATTAATGTTGGCAGAAGTGCTAGGGCACAATTCTAGTTGTTCTGAACTCAATTGTAATTTTTTGAAGCTGAATAAAATACATATGCAGAAGTCTTTGAAGTCTCCATGAAAATATTCTAATGGTGGTGATATGAGCTTTTTCTTCTCTCTTTGTATGTATTTCCTATGTTTATTATTCCATTAGCATTGTCTTCCGTTTAAATTGGATAGTTTAAAGGTCCAGAATTCATTTTATCATGCTCTTGTCTTAAGCAATTTAAACTATGTAAGTTTCTTCATAACTAATTCATAATTCATTTCACTAATCCTCGGATGCAGTTACTTGTTTTCTCCTTTCTTCTTACACTCTGCAAATTACAAAGTATAACTCATATTCATCGCCTCATTTAACCTTTATCCTCTGGAGAGTTCTATTGACCATTCATTGTTCCTATTCTTTTTCAGAAATTCGACTCCATAGCCCTGAGTGTCCTGCCCCTTCCTTGCCAACAAATTTATAAAAACCCCCCAAAAACAAAATAAACCTAGCCATTGATTGCCAAAGAAACACCAAGTGACATGAGAGATCCCTCTCTGAGCTGAGAAGACTGGTACCCATCTCTAAAGTTGGTTTGTAGGTTACCTATGTCCTTTGTTTTATCAATCGAACAAATTTACACAGTGCTAACATTATGGCGTCGTTGTCGAGGAGCGAAGGAAAAATATTCCCTAGGAGAAACGAAAAATTTGAGATCTGAGTACCGATGATGAAAATTATTCAAACACATAAAGGTTGTACATCATTCACCTAGCGACTCCATTTTCAAGAATCTAGAATTCAAAATTTTCATGGCGAATACACTGTCCAAAGACTTAGTAGCCTAAAGATTTTATTGGCGACTCCAATCAAACTTCAAATTTGATCCAGAGACTCTACTAGAGGATGAGATCCATTGACATAGCTATGAAAGGACATCATGGGAGAAAACAAGTACCTAAAGTTGAGTTTTTTCCAAGACATAATATATTTTGTTACTAAGTACCTTTTGTCCTTTCCTGAACATGCTAAACAAATTT
>ML833097.1:19036-33719 GCA_009831015.1 Picea engelmannii
AAGCTGAGTCCAACAAAGAAATATGAAGACACTCATGAAGTAAGAGCAGATTGGAGGAGCAAGGGAGGATTGGTATCCTCTACAGATTGAAGTCTAAAAATAGGGAGTTGGTGCTTCCTAGAGTTGGTGCTCTAAAAACAGGGAGTTTGTGCTTCCTAGAGTTGGTTCTTTGAAACAAGGGAGTTGGTGCTTCCTAGAGTTGGTGCTCTGAAACAAGGGAGTTGGTGCTTCCTAGAGTTGGTGCTTCCTAGAGTTGGTGCTTTAAAATAGAGGATTGGTGTCTCCTTGAGTTGGTGCTCAGAAAACGAGATATTGGTGTCTCTCACACATTTGTAACTTGTACATTTCATAATTGTTATATTTAATTTTTGTATTTAGTAAATTATTGTTGATCAATTGTTGTGATTAATAAGTTTAATAATTAATAAATTATTAAAAAAAACAATACCGATTCACCCCCCCTCTCAGTATTGGCCAATATTTCAACATCTAGTATTATTATGTAGTTACTATTAGAATTTATTTTACACTTCTCTTAGCCTACATTTCTCTTTTCTCTTACCTCAAAAAAATTTGAAGAACTTAGTCGTTTTCCAAAAATGAAGATGCAAAGCTACATAACAATTCTTAATTTTTATTTTAATTACCTAAGTTCACAACCCCACATTCACCAAAACCCGTTACTTGTTTCCTCTTCCATTTTATTTTGGTACCTAGTCAATTTCAAGCGATGCGGATGCAAAGCTAATTACCATCTCTTAACTCTTTCTTAGGTCTCCACCTTCGCAAGTCCCTAGGTCCGCATTCACTTTCCACTTTTCACTTCTTTAATACTTAGCCATATGTCTCATTACAAAGCATATTTCCTTACTCCCCATCATTTTTTTGTTACTAGTAGGTATGCACATCTACAAGTCTGCATTTCTCCCAACACTTAACCATATTAGCAATTTCAATGTGGGCATAATCACCCTTTTAAGAAGATTTTTTAACAGGAATTTATGTATGCAAGTCCGCAACTCCAAAAATATGTGTTATACTCTTAGCATTTCCCATACATGTAATACCTCTATTTTGAGTCCCCTTATGAAACAATGTATTTTGTTTATGTGATGAACGTCGGAGTGCCCAAACAATTAAAGAGGTGAGCATGCCTAGGAAATGTAATGTTATGATCATTATTAATAATAAAATACATCATTGGTTGCAAGATAGACAAGGAAAAGAGTTATAGGGGGTTATGATTCCATGAGAGAGGGGGCTTAAGGGGATAAGTAATTTTATCATATTTTATTTACCCATAATTTCTTTAATGGTGAGAAGTGGTTACATGTGCTTCTTGGGATAAGGCCATGGGGTTCTTGATTTTCAAGTAAATATTTAAACCCAGCTTGTGGGATATTTGGGGGTTCTTCTTCACTCACTATGTTCATTGTTCACACTCCCTATTCTGTTGACTTTTTCACTCATTCATTCTTGTTGTTGTAATGAGACCATGGGGGAGAATTATTAAGGAGGAATCCATTGTTTTTTGTTTGTATCAGTGACTGGTGTGTTTTATCCATGAATTAATTCCTCCATGCCTGAGATGCATTGATATGTACTAAATTTTATTCACAACTATGAGTCTTGAGAGTCCCTGCATGGAGATTCTTCAACAGATGCACTAGAGCCCTAGAATAAGTTGGACAACTTGAGGGACTGTAGGGAAAAGAAGGGGGTCCATTCTCTTGGGTTGTGCAAGATGGAGAGAAGAGAGATGGTGTACTTTGGATTGTCGTGTGTTGAGAAAATTGTGAGAGCTTGGGTGCTAACTAGTTTGGGAAGCTGAGTGACACCTTGGAACTATCCTTGTGGATTCATAGCCTTGACTCAAAGGCGACCTTCTTTTGATACTTGGAACAATAGTGTCTATGGTTGGGTGGAACGTCCTTGGTCTACAGCCAGTTTGTGAATTCATTTCATTAAAGATAAGTGTTATTTTTCATGTGTTTCTCTACTATATATTTATTTCCATTGTGTATTAATTATTGTCTTTGAGATTTGTATGTTATAACATGCATGCTTGTTGGTTATTGCTATGCATGGCATGTTTAAACATTCTTTATATGGTAGCATGAATATTTATTATTTCATGTGTTGTTATCATTTTTATTTCATCCTTCTTTAATAATTAAATAGTATTAGAATTTAAAATCAATTTCGAATAGATTTTTTGAGGTAGCGTGCCCTACCTAGGGGTGGTTGGGTATGTTATAGATTGGTATCATAGCTTCTGGTTCAAACACCAGACTGATCTGGTCTGGAACTGTTGGACATGGTATTATGGTGTTGGAATTGATGTCCAAAAGATCAATATGGTATTTTCATTAAAAAAGAATATGTCTTTGAGATCCTAAAGCTCAGTAGATATAATGTATTAGGTTGCACATAATCAGAGGACGAAGTGTTAAGACCTATGAAAAGGTCAACGAAAATCTTAGTAAAATGAGCACCTTAAGGAAGTGGTATTTGGATTGAATTCCCGACAGATCAATTGTATAAAAATGTTCATAATTGTGAGGAAACTTTGTTACAAATGAGAGATATGACAACCATCAATCGCTGACCGAAGGCACAAATCAATGATCATGATTCAGTTGGAATCCAAGTGTAAATACAAAGGAGTCTCATAGGAATCAAACCTCTGAAGGACATTGATCCCAGGTCAATAAAGCTTCGAGAGAAGGTGGATAATTGAGAGTTGTCATATCTAGTTGAGAAATTTTGGGTATAACCAGAGCCATCAGATCAAACCATTAAAACCTTAGCCATTTGATTGGTTTGATGAGTTCTGTGGTCATTCGACATTGACCATTTTGGGGATAAATGAGTTAGAAATTGGTGGAATCCCCGAAGGCCAAAACCACAAATTAACATAGGCTATCGATCAAAGTCTAGAATAATTTTATAAAGGTTAAGGACTCTGAAACTTTGCCACTTCGACGACTATTGAAGATAAGGCAGAGGTATAAAGACACAAATTATTGGAGTCCCAGAGTGTCGAAGCCTCAAAATCCATCCAACCGTCAGGATCAAGGAGGAAATTTGGGTGAATTCTCAACTGTTCGATCGAGTATAATGGAAGGAGAGGGTAATTCACAAATTCTCGAAGTCCTGGAGTGTTGAAGCCCCGAAATTCAGCCAACCATCATGATCAATGAGGAACTTTGGGTGAATTCTAGACCTTCTGATCGAGTATGGTGGAAGGACAAGGTAAGCCACAATATCTTGGAGTCCCAGAGTAACAACATCATGTAAACCGTCGATCTAATATCCCTTCAGGAATTTTCTCAACTGTTATATCAAGCAGTGGAAGGATGGCGCAAGGACATATATAACTCCAAGGGGGTTGAATGACTTTAGAGTTGTAATATCCCATAGTCTTGGAGTGTCGAAGCCCCAAAAAAAATAAGGATTGTCCATCTCAACACTTGATTAAGTCATAGTCATTGGATTAAGCTAATGGAAGGATAATGTGAGTAGAGGTGTTAACCAATGGTAAGAGATCATCGTCACTTTATGACCACTTTGACTGGTATAACTGGGAGGGAGTTGAACACTTTGAGAGTTGTAATATCCCGGAGTCTTAGAGTGTCGAAGTCCTGAAATAAATAAGGATTGTCCATTTAAACACCTGATTAAATTATGATAATTGATTTTATTGAAGCATCCAAATGAGCCAGGATCATCCAGTCAATAGGATATTAAATCTCAACCGTCCAATCTACTAGTGGAGTTAATTTAAGTACTTCGATGAAGTGTACTTTGGGAAGTATTACTTCAAAATAATGCAAGAATGTTGAAGTCCAGAGGACTTGGTTTCAACACTGGTCTCATGATAAGGTAAAGGGGTTGATTAGAGGCATGAAGGGCCTATAAGTAAACAAGCCTACAAACATTTTCAAACAAGGTTATGTGTATAATAATAATTAGAAAAGTGCTAAAGGAGAATCACTTAGAGTGGATAAGCCTGTGGTTTTGAGCCCACGATCACAAGGAAAGTGGATTGAAGGAAGTGCCTTTGCATAATTTGAATTATGTACCAGTTTAAAGGGCCTATGGAATAATTTGACAATATTGGCACACAACCATTCCATTACCGCTATAAGATCATGTTTTCACAAAAAGGATGAAAGTGACCTTTTCAGGAAGACATAACTTTCATCTCAGAGATCAGATTGGGGTATGGGAATAGTCATTAGAAAGATGACTAAGAGGGAAATAACATTGAACTGTTATAATTTGGAGAATGATGATATATTTATTCATGAATTGAGCAGAAAAGTGACCTGTAGCATTGTTTGGATTTTTTTTTTATAATATGCATAATTCTAACAAAATGGTTGCTTGCACATTTTGCAGAATTAGGGGATATAACCATATTAGTTCAAGATAATAATGCATATTCAAGAAATGGAGGAAGGAGAGGGATCCTTTAGTCATGATAAAGAAGCCAAAGATCAAAATATCAATGTTGGTAATGCAGAGACAAAATCAAATGGGCACATGAGAAAAGGGGACTAAGAAACCTTAATAGATACTATGAGAAGCCTGAAAATAAAAGTGCAAAGTTACAAAGCATACAATGAGAGGTTGATGAGAGAATAAAATTAGATAAATTCTCAAGTAATTCAAAGCCTAAATAAATTGCATAGGCAAGCAAGTAATGGATCAGAATTAAGGTAGGAGGAAGAATAAAGATATCATGAAAGAAGAGGTAACTATAAAAGAGTTTCTCATTCAAGAAGTGCCAGTAGAAATCATAGACATTACTCACCTCCTTACTCAACAAGGAAATTTTATGCATATGAAGACTCCATAAGAAGTCCAAAAGTGTCTTATGTTAGGCACCAAAGAAGAAGGCATGAATTGGAAAATTTTCAAGGAGAGTTGAGGAATCTTAAGCCACCATCCTTTGATGGTGAAATAGAAAGGAAAGATGATGTTGAAGAAAATATGTCAATTGTATGCAGCCTATGTGGAAGATTTAGAAAATACAAAAGGGCCAAGTCTTGAATATTTTACATTATTGCAAGAGTTTGAATATGTATTCCAAGAAATACCAAGATTTCCACCAAAGAGGGAGATATATTTATCTATTGATTTAATACCAGGAGTTTTCCTAGTATCAAAAACACATTACAGAATGAGTACACCTGAATTGATAGAATTGCAAATGCAGTTGGAAGAGTTGTTGAAGAAAGGGTACATACGTCCAAGTGTTTCACCTTGGGGATCACCATTAATCTTTTTCAAAAAGAAAGATGGAACATTGAGGTTGTGTATAAACTTTATACAATTGAATAAATCCACTATGAAGAACAAATGCCCTCAACCTAGAATTGATGACCTCTTTGATTAGATAAGAGGAGAAAATATATTTTCAAATATAGACTTTAGATCTAGATACCATTAGGTAAGAATCAAGGAAGAATACATCAATAACAAAACCTTCAGAACTAGGTATGGACATTATGATTTTGTAGTGGTACCATTTGGACTGACCAATACACTAATTTTCTTTATGTGCTTAACGAATGACATATTCATGAATTATCTAGATAAGTTTGTCACTGTGTTCTTGGATGGCATAATTATTTATTCTAATTCTGAGGAAGAGCATGAACATCACTTGAGGTTGGTGTTACAAGTGCTGAGGGAACATCAAATTTATGACAAGATTATTAAGTGTTCTTTTTACCAATAAAAAATCCATTATTTGGGTCATATTATTTCAGAACAAGGTATAACAGTAGATCCATAAAAGATTCAATCCATTAGAGGATGGCCAACACCCAGGAATGTTTAAGAAATTAGATCTTTTATGGGATTAGCTGAATACTATATGAGGTTTATATTGAGGTTATCTAAGGTTTATCATCCCATAACTTATTTACAAAACACGGGAATCAAGTTGGAATGGACAATAGAGTGTGAAGAGAATTTTAATTTGTTAAAGGAATCACTTACTAGTGCACCTATTTTAAACATTGATAACCCAAAGGAGAATGTTGTGGTATGTATAGATGCATGCAAGGAAGGAATTGGTGGAGTCCTCACTCAAAATGGGCATGTAATTAGTTATGAGTCCAAAAAAATAAAAGAACATGAGAGGAATTATTTCACAAATGATTTGGAGCTTGCTACCATAGTTCATGTATTGAAGATGTGGAGCCATTATATCATAGGAAAAATAATTGAATTATGGATAGACCATAGTGGTCTGAAACATCTTTTTGAACAACCAAAATGCTAGGAAAACAAGATGGCTGGAATTTTTAAGTGAGTATGACCTTGACATCAAGCATATCAAGGGAAAAGAAAATAAAGTTTCTGATGCAATCAACATAAGAGTACATCTCATGCATGCTACAACTGTTCGTATGCACCAGTCAAATTTAAAGAGAAGAATTTTAGATGTTGTTGTTACAGATCAACATTACCTATAGGTAAAAGGAAGTTTACAACAAGAAAACATACAAACTAAAATTGAMGAGTATGAGATAATGGAATATGGATTACTTATGCATAAGAATATAACTTATGTTGCTAGTTCCAGAGARCTTAGGAATTTGGTATTAAAAGAAATGCATAATGTTCCATATGTTGGACATCCTGGTTACCAKAAAACAATTGCAGCAGTAAGAAGCCAATTATTTTGGCTAGGAATAAAGAAGGATGTTGCTTATTACATTTCTARATGTATGGAATGTCGAAGAGTAAAAGCTAAGCACAAAAACCCAACAGGTTTACTTCAACCATTGCCAATTCCAGAGAATAAATGGGAAGTGGTAATCATTGATTTTATAACTAAATTACTYGGGACAACAAGGMAACATGATTCCATGATGGTAGTTGTGGATAAATTGACAAAGGATGCTCATTTGTTYCTGTGAAAATGACTCATAAAACAACTAATATTGCAGAAATTTACATGAGGGAAATAACTAGGTTGCATGGGATACCTAAGGCAATTGTTTTAGACAGAGATACAAAGTGTACTTCAAATTTATGGAGGGRATTATTYAAAGGATTTTGTAAAAATATGAGTTTTAGCACAACATACCATCCACAGTAAGATGGGTAGACAAAGAGAGTCAACCAAGTGATTGAAGACATGTTGAGAATTTATGTGATGGATAAACCATCTAAGTGGGAAGACTACTTGCATTTGGTTGAGTTCGCCTATAATAATGAGTATCGAGCTTCATTGAATAGGAAGCCATTCAAGGATCTGTATGGTATAAAATGAAATGCTCCACTGTGTTGGGAAAACCTAGCAAACATAGTAGTACTTGGGCTAGAATTGCTGAAGGATATGGAAGACCAGATGCTTAGAAATAAGTAGAATTTAAAGGAAGCTCAGGATAGAAAAACAAGTTATGCAGATAAGAACATGACAACTAGAGGATTTAAAGTGGGGGGAAATTTTCTTTTAAAAGTGAATCCCAAGAAGATATCATTGAAGTTGGGTAGTTGTACAAAGCTAGCAACTAGATTCTATGGTCCATTTGTGATCTTGGACAAAATAGGGCCAGTTGCATACATGCTTCCATTTCCTACTTCCATGAATGTGCATAATGTGTTTCATGTCTCTTTGCTGAAAATGTATATAAATAATCCTAACCATGTTATTGATTGGAATTTGATTCAAGTAGAGCCATAGGGATACTTTCAGGTCTAGCCAATGCACATATTGGACAAAAAAAGTCAAAATGCTCCAAAATTGAGTTATAAAGATGATAAAAGTTTAGTGGACCTGCTACAGTCCTGAAGATGATACTTTTTAGCCTGAAGATGCCATGCAGGAAGAGTACCCACAAAGTTTTGAATAAATTTTGAAATTTTCATTTATGTTTTGGTATATGCACCGAGGACAATGCCAAAATAAAGGGGAGGGGATTGTAACACCTCATTTTTGAGTCCCCATATGAAATATTGTATTTTTTTTATTTGATGAAAGGATGGAGTGCCCAAACAATTAAAGAGGTCAGCGTGCCTAGGAAATGTAATTCTATGATCATTATTAATAATAAAATACATCACTGGCTGCAAGACAAACAAGGACAATAGTTGTAGGGGGATATGATCCCATGAGAGATGGGACTTAAGGGGATAAGCCATTTTATCATATTTTATTTACCCATATTTTTTTTAATGGAGAGAAGTGGTTACATGTGATTCTTGGGGAAAGGCCATGGGGTTCTTGATTTTCAAGTAAATATTTAAACCCATCTTGTGGGCTCTTTGGAGGTTCTTATTCACTCACTTTTTTCATTCATTGTTCATTGTTCACAGTCCCCATTTAGTTAATTTTTTCACTCATTCATTCTTGTTTTTGGAATGGGACCATGGGGGTGAATTATTGAGGAGGAAGACATTTTTTTTGCTATAGAAGTGACTGGTGTGTTTTAGGCATGAATTAATGCCTACATGCCTGAGATGCATTGGCATGTAATGAATTTGATTCGGAGTTGCGAGTCCGAGAGTCCCTACATGGAGATTCTTGACCAGATGCATTGGAGCCCTGGAAGGAGTTGGACAACTTGAGGGACTACAGGGAAGAGAAGGGGGTCCATTCTCTTGGGTTGTGGAAGATGGAGAGAAGAGAGCTAGTGTACTCTGGATTGTTGTGTGTTGAGAAACTTGTGAGATCTTGGGTGCTGACTAGTTTGGGAAGCTAAGTGACACCTTGTAACCGTCCTTGTGGATTCATATCTCTGGCTTGGGGGTGACCTATTGTTGAGAATTGGAACAATAGTGTATATGGTTGGGTGGAACGTCCTTAGTCTACAACTAGTTGGTGATTTCATTTCATTAATGATAAGTGTTCTCTGTAGTATATTTATTTTCGTTGTATATTAATTATTGTCTCTGTGATTCATATATTATAACATGCATGCTTGTTGGTTATTGCTATGCATGGAATTTTTTAACATTTATATGGTAGCATGAATCTTTATTATTGCATGTGTTGTTATCATGTTTCTTTCATCCTTCTTTAATAATTAAATGGTATTAGAATTTAAAATCGGTTTCAAACAATTTTTTTGAGGTAGCATGTCCAACCCGTGGGTGGATGGGTACATCACAATACATCATTTTACACCTGCATACTTAATACTTTCCATCCATCATACCATCACATTACCATTTCTTGTCAAATTAATTACCCCTTCCACATCATCCACCACTTGTAAACACATAATGCCATTATTAATGCACAATGCATTGACTAAGGGTCGCAATAAATCCAAGTCCCATGAAAATTGATGAAATTTAAAGCATGATCTATGGTTTATTGAGTTACCAAGGTAATACAAAGTGGAATTTAAATAAAATAAAAAAACCAACCTATAAGTATCGACATTAGTGCCACCTTCGTAAAAAGAAGAAAATATGTCAAGTAAGAAGAAGGAAGTATTTTTTGGAGATATATTGAACACACTAGATTGCGAAGATCAAAACTTCTAGTGGTTCACAACATACAAGTACTACAAGTATCTTTCTCCAACTAAGAAGAATACAAACCTAATATGGACCTCAGGAATAACATTGAAAAAATGTGTTTTAGAAGTAACTGATATGAAAGATATTTTTCAATGGTGTGCTGATAAATTTGTTTATGAATGAAGAATAAATTCAAATGCAAGGTCATCAACCCATTTCTCTAGCTCCTTCAACATTGTCTAAAATGTTACGACTCCCTACACCAACTATGCGATTTGAGAGTGAGGAATCTGATGAATTTTTGAAGCAACATAAGGGAGGGAACACATTGTTGATAAACTATTTGGAGATCCAACTTGTAACCTTGGTACTTCTAGAATTGAGGTAAATTTGCTAAAATACATGTACAAAGAATTTTCTTGGCTATTTTCCCGCATTCTTGGTTTGGAATCTAGTATGTTTGTAACAAGAAATGTTATATATGTTATGCATTATGCTCTACATGAAAAATATATCATTTATTATGGTTATCTGATCTCAAGTGAAATTTATTTCCAACTAAATAACCTCAAAAAGACCCATAAATTCTATATGGCTTCTTACCTCATTTTCTCCATTGCTTATGGCCATGTTTTTGAAGATTTGCCTCAGGAAAAACATGTGGATTTTAAGTTAGACCCAGTTTATGCATGGTATTCAATTTTGTAAAAACATAAACCCCAATACAGTTTCTACCTAGTTCACAACAATTTCATCTCAGAGTTCAAAAGATTAATATTTGGACATAGCACATCAAGGCTATCCTTAGAGGAAACTTCCTTCCTCACTGAAAAATGGATTTATGAGTTGTTATGAATAATTCACTGTAATTATAATATTTGTCAGTAAGAAGAAATCTTTCCTTTTACCATTTTATACATCAGTTAAACTCTTTGTTGGAGAAGTATGTAGGCAATACAAAATTTGGGCTCGTTTTTTCCATGACAAAAGGAAAAGACAATTTATACCTCTGCCATGGAAAATTGGGGATTGCATTGTTAAAAATATAACTCTCATAAATGAGTTGGCGAGATATCATGAACATATGGGTTTGAAGGAAGCCAAACTTGTTGAAGGTTTTGACCTAGATAAGAAATTCACTCCACATATGCAGTTAATGGGGTATTCTTCACACTTCATTAGAGTTGAAAGATTTCAATAAGGTGGTAGAGATAATTTGGATCTTCATGAACTAGTGGCGTACCAAAATTCAAACAATTCAGGAGAAGTAAATAGTACAAATGAGGTACACAAACAACACGACATAGAAACAACAAATAAAAAACCTAACTCTCTGGAAACATCTCAACGAAGCACTCCATCCAAAATGAAGAGTAGAACCAATGGAATTGACACCAGAAAAACACTAGTTGGAGGCTCAAATGATGGTGGAGATGCAAATCCACCAAGGAAAATCCTTGAGAAAACACATGTTGCATACACTCCTATAAAAAGAAAAATAAATATCTTATCAATGGAAATAAATGCATCATAAGTTTAGAAAATTCCCCTTGTGATGGACATGGATGAGATCAATGAAGAACCTGACTAGTTTGCATAAAGGTTGTTAGAGATGAGAGAAATAAATGATGCTATTATGACTCAGGATCTTGGGATATTTGAAGAGGAATATATCACTTTGCACCATGTGGCTTACAATTTTGAAACAAAAAATTATTATTAGAAAAAGTTATACCAAGAATAAAAAGTCATCTGAACGATGGAAATCTTTGATTGACTGTGATGGAGTAGCACCATCTAAAATTGCATACTTTCATGGAGTTACTGGAGATGCATTAAGACAATCAATTGATAAAATGGAAAAATATAATTTGGAACTAAAGAAAAGGGTAAAAGAATTAGAATTTTCTTTGGTACCAACACCATTGTTTCTACAACCTTTAAGTTCTATGAAAACTATAATTCAATTGGAGGAGATCCCCGAAGGAAGTATGAAATACAAAGGTTCATCAAGTTGATTGCAGGTCATAAGAAAATACGTTGGTGATGCCATACAAAAAAGGGTATATAATTTAGGAAATTTGGGAGCTTGCCCAAAGCATTGCTTGTTTTCCCTCCAAAATAGAGAATTTCAAAGAATATTTGCAGAAAGATTTGGAAAATGATGAAGGATTTTTCAAGGAAGATGTAAACACATTTTTAGCCAAAAAATCAAGTTTAAATGAAGCATGAAGAAAGGAACAAAGGATTTTTCTAGGAATATGTAAGCACATTTTCAGCCAAAAACTCAAGTTTAAATGAAGCCTGAAGAAAGGAACAAAAACTTCCTTCACCTTACCCTATGAAGCATATCAATGCATGTTGGTTAAAGATAATTAAAGAGTTAAAAAAAAGAGAAATGAAACCGAGGCCCTAAGGAATAGAAAGAGTAATCTATTTCTTAAACTTGTTATTCTTACCAAGGAATTAGATGGTGCTGTTTTCAAGCTTCTGTGGTGAGGAGTTTCACATATGTTATTCGGAAAATCCACAGTAGGTATCATTTCGTCGTCGACGTTTCGAATCCGAAACAGGATTCATCATCAGGACTAATCGTCGAGTTTCCGAATAACATATGTGAATTAGATGGTCTTGATTTATTGATGGATACAATGATCTTAACCAAATAATCTTTAATGAGACAACTTAAAGCATTCAAATTTTCTTGGGCTAACAAATTTACCGAAACCATAGAATTTTTCGAGGATGAAGTAGAAATATGGTTAGTTCGGTATATAAAAATAAATGATGAGGTGGAAAACACATTGCATCAATCATATCTAGATCTGAGGGAATTTGAAAGCCAATTGTTTGATATTAAAACTAAACATTAAATTACCATGGCACCTTTAAGAGAATACATTGAGGAATGGTTTAAAAAGAAATTAATCGAAATTACTAAACCAAAAAATAAAGAAACAATTAGAGAATTTATGTCACCTCAACCACAACATGTATCTATAAAGGAGCCATATGCAAGCAAGTGAAGGATGATATTGTTTCCTCCATTACAATGAATCGAACATAAACTTTGTCCTTTCAATTTTTCCTCAATCCATTTTCTGCTACAATCATTTGTCATATTTACTTTATCTTCTCGGTATTATATGGGATTTAGGATGATTCATGGTTGTCCTTAATTCATCTTCTAGGTATTTTCATTTAATGGTCCATGGGAGCCAATCCCAGTCCTCTTTAAAGGGAGAATGCATTTTTACTTTCTTTAAAGACATTTACTTTTGTATTTAAAGACTCATTATTATTTTTGAGACTCCAAGAGAGCTACTCGAGATATTACATTACTGTATTCTCAAAGATGTTTTTTCGGAAGCTTGATTTACCAAATGTTTTATTCATCATAATATTTTTGGCACTTTATGGAATGATAATTTAAATCTCTCTTTCATTTTCAGTCCATTCTTTGTTCTATCTATTTATGGTATTGTTAAATGTTTTGATGATGATGTGATGGATATAACCTTCCTTTATATTCTATATGCATATTATCTATTCACATTGTAAATATTGTACATATCAGTTTCTTTTGAGATACACCTAGTCCCAAAATATCAAGTGTTGTTTTCCTTGAATGAAAATATTTAAGTTTGGTCTAGAGTTTCTTTTGTTTCATTTTATTTTCTTGGAAATATAATAACAAGAGGAGTAACACCTCCCTAAGAATGAGGGGGGATTCATATCCTCGTGAGGTTGACCTTAAGACCGTAAAAAAATCTTTTAGATCAAAAATTATGTTTCATTGTGACATTTATGATGGGTTATGTCACATTGCAACATTCATGAAAGGTTATGTCACATTGTGACAATACTCAAGTGTTTTTGGTTATTTGTGACATTTTTTTATGGTTATGTTGGGGTCCTAACCTCCCTAATCCCCTAAGTAGATATATAGGTTGCTATGTATTTCTATGTATGGAGTCCATCTCTAGTAAATAAGGCTCGTTTATTAGTGTGAAAGCAACAAATGAAATAAAGCTTACTAGAAGGTTCCACCTACTAGAAAGTTCCTTCTCTAAAATGTTCCCATGAGGTAGATAGTACTATATAAAGAAGTAGAAGTAATGTAATGAGATTCCTTGTGAATTTTAATGTAATAGGATATCTGATCAATTGGAGCTTTCCCCCTCGAAGAGATAAGTGAACATTTCTTCCATCAATAAAGGTATAACAATTTGTGTTATTCTAGTTCTCTACTTGGTTATTGTGATTATAATATTCCATTTATGTAGTAAATCTAGGTAAAATATATTACTTCCAATCACATATTTCAATTTACTAATAAATAACACCATAAGTGATATCAAATCAATTTCCTAAGATCATATTTTAGAGCATTTGTTTCTTCTTCAAGCTATATATGTGTTCTGGTGTCTATAAATAACTTAATGATATGTCATTCAATGGGTAAAATTGTAGTAGGGGAAGCACACACTCAGTAAATACTAGAGGTTTCATCTATTTGGACACCCTTGTAACCCCTTCAAGTAGTACCATATCAGACAACACCTGTATACAAAATTTCACCTCCACATACCCTCAAGTTTATCAGAAGTCCCCTAGGTTTCCCAAAACTAGCTTTAGATAAGTTGATTGAACGTATTTCTACTATAGTGGCACCGAGAACAACACTTGGTAATATTAGTCTCTAGTACCTGGGTAATCGGGTAGTACATATAAGGTTTTGGCCGAGACTCCTTAGTTAGAGCCCCGAGAAATTGAGTTGAGTACTACTATTGGACCCTACACATATATCAAAGAGATATAACACCTAGAACCTTCTTTTCCTCAAGACCCTTGAAACCCTACTCCTTGTTTCCAGTCCATGAAACTCATACAAAAAGGTTGTCTTGAAAATTTATGCATTCAGTCATTAGAAACCCTTATTCTTGCTACCAGTCCAAAAAATTCCTACATAAACTAAATATTGAGAATTTAAGCTTTCTATCAATGCATTATTATTTAGGTTAGAGTATAACTATGCAGGAGTTAAAAAAATAGAATGGGTCCTCACCACACCTTTATTTTGGAACTATCTCAATAGAATCCTTATGTCACACTAATTGTCATGGTACCACTCTCTAGTAATATTTTGTTTTGATGGACCTACTCACCCCATTACCAGGAAACTATCTCA
>ML833098.1:3276-13484 GCA_009831015.1 Picea engelmannii
GATGATAAAGTAATAGGTTCACCATATGACTTGAAGGAATGAGTAATGCCACTTTGTTAACCCTCTCTTGCCCTTGGTTGATTGTTCTGGGGTCCTTATTGGTTGTGGGCTTTACCTTATTGGTTGTGGGCTTTGTCTTATTGGTTGTGGGCTTTACCTTATTGGTTGTGGGCTTTACCTTATTGATTGTGGGCCTTTGTTTTTACTTCTTGGGTTATGATTCTTGTCACATGCTTAAATTTATAATTTAAACATGTGACATTTATGATAACTTAAACTTACCCCTCCTTGCCCTAGCGCGCCCTAACCTAGCCCTAACTTTTGCCCTAACTACTATATATTGGACCCTGCCCTACTCCTACTCACACACATTGTTCATACCTTCTTCTATTGTGATAGCGTGGAGATGGTCAACTCGCGGCCTCAGTTCTGCTGTTGATTTGTGAGAGGAGTGGAGCAGTCCGTCTGTTTTTGGTGTAGTGTCTTCTTGCTAGCCAGCCGCAGCCTCCTCATTGGTTTCCTGTGCACTCCAGTTGTTGCCGCGGGTGTCTCCTTGTAGCTGCTGTCCACATATATGACTGCCGCATCTTCTTTATAATCATTGTGGTTTGCTGTAACAGTTTCAAGGGTGTTGGGGAGAGCCGCGGCCTTAAACCTGTTGAGTGATTGGCTGTAACTTCACTTGCAAAGGGTGCCGCTTCATCACTTGCTGTGTGTGCTGTGTCTATCTCAGCCGTGGGGTTTTTATCTTAGGGTTTGGGTTTTTGTTTTCTGGTTCCAGTAACCCTAACCGGTGGCATGAAATTTCCTTCTCTTCTTTGGCACAATAAGATCAGTTATTGATCCATGAACTGAACCTTTAACTGAGCATAACATTCAGGATTGATCTCTACTGTGGCCTTGTTCTATCCTCTAAGGTAAGGCAGGTACCAGGTATGTGTTACTTACCTTTTCCTCCTAAAGTTCAGATCTGAGTTATTTACTGTTTGAGCACAGTCATACAGAAGAAGCATTGTTTTATTGTTTTTTGTTTCAGAACTTAGATCTATAGACTTGCTGTTGTTTAGAGGAGTTATTTATCATTGTTTCTGATCTGGGTTTTAGCATATGATCTGTGTTCTCTTTTGTCTTAAATATAGATCTACTGTTACCTCTATAGAACTGCTTTCACTGTCTAGGATCTGAACCTAGTTTATGACTTACAGTCTGAGTTTATTATGTTATTGAATAAGCCTTGTCTAATCTGTTGTTACTGTTTCTTCTAGATCTGCTTTCATGGTCTTTATGATTTGTGTTTTCTTCTATCACTGCCTATAATAAGATCTGTTTCTATAAGCTGTTTTGTGCTTCAGATCTAAGTAGTTTTGCTTTAAAATAAAAAGAGTCTGCTGTTTTCAACTTTACCCTAAAATTCTAACAAGAAACAATGCCTTAACCAACCATTCAATTGCTTTAGAAGTGAAATGAATGCTGCACAAAGGTGTTTATAGCATAAGAAGGTGACGACAACAATAGGGTTAGTAGGATTACTCTAGGCTAGGTTTAGTGAGAGTTAGAATTTGTTCAAAGTTTGTGATCAAGTTACTCAATGCAAGAGGTCTTAGACCAATGCGCTACTAGGGCATATGTAGTCAAAAGAGGCCGCAAAGGTTGAAGGACTAAATGATAACGAAAGACCAAAGACAAGAGGGTTAAATGTTGAGGTGTTGCTATAGCAAGGCCTCAACAATGAAACCCTAGGGGAGAAAGGCTCACTAAGGTGTAGAAACCCTAGGCCTTAGTGCTCACTGCTTTCTCCTCCTTCTTTAGCTTGTTGGCAAGATGAAATCGACTAGCTTGAGCAAGAGTTCATAGGGCTAAAGACAAGAGAGTTAGAAGGTGAAGTGTTGCTAGAGCAAGGCTTCATCAAACAAACCCTAGGGGAAAACGACTCATCAAGGTGTAGAAACCCTAGGCCTTGAAGCATCTTCCTCCTTCTTAGATCAATAACAAGAGAAAAACGGCTAGCTTAGTAGAGTAGAGATAGAGTGTTGCTATGGCAAGGCTCTATCTTACTTCAGCAAAATCAAAATAACTCTTAACTTGGTAAAGACACGAGACAAGGACATTAATTAGTGCTTGTCACCTAGGGTTTGATTCAACAAATTATAATAACAAATGCAAGTAAACAAAACTATAACCATTCAATTAAGAAGTGTTGTAGAAAATTCACTTACATAAACCGTGCATTCAAGTAGCAAAACCCTAGTTGTAAACCTTCCACCAAGAAGAAATGCCAAAATAGTCCAAAAATGTCTTCCTTCAACAAGTGTGCCTCACAATTTCAGCCAAAACCCTAAGATAGGGCGCAAATTTCATATCTAACTATTGAGTGAGTGAAAGATCCATAAAAAGAGAGTTTTGCTCTTTTACTTATACAGTACAAATGACCTTAATTAAATTTTACGTCATCAAAAGGCCGACAAGGCCAAAATACACAATAATACTGTTTTTCATTAAAATGTTATAAACTAAACCCTAATCAAGCAAAAGCAAGACGTCATGTCCCTTCTAGGGTGATGTTAGCCCTTTCTAAGGAAAATGCAACCTCTTGTAGCAAAACGTTAGCCCTCACTGGGCCTCTCCAACTTGCCACACGTGCCAAACTGCCCTGTCTGTCTGCCAAAACGTCCATGAAGCAAGGATGACGTCATGAACCTCCTGGGTGATGTCCTAGGCCTTCCAAGGCCAACGTTCCAATGAAAGGGCACAACCCCCCTAGGTACAGGTCTGCTCAGCTGCCTTTGGTGGATCCTTCTGCTCTTCCTTGGTGCAAACACTCTACCCTGTCTCTGCCCCCTGCTAGGGTCTCAACATCCATCGGGTGGGCTCTTCAGCCCCATGGAGGTCCGAACTAATCATCTCCCCATGTGTACCTGTCCAATGTGGTACCTGTTCGTCGGGCATGATCCTGCACATCAACAGATACGCCCTCCATGGGCTCATAAGTCACAGGGATCATAGCAATGTCAATCACATCTAATCATCAATATTATTAAACATGTGCATAAAACCCCTTTACCCCAGTCAAGTGCTCGAAGACATTATACAAGTCTGCAATGCAAGTTTAGAGGAAGTGATAGGGTGTCCTATTGGGCTAGTGTCCATTAGAAGAGGGATGTTTCTGGAAAGGATTAAATGGATGGATGTTTCTGGAAAGTGATAGCATGGATGGCTTACCGGTGGGTGCCTCTGTAGAGGGTGAGCTACACCTATCATGGATGCAAATGTTTCCAAGCCCATTCATGCCTTTTATCTTATTCTTTTTCTTTCAAGAAGCTAGTCAGGGGACACTACCTTGGCTTGGTGACCAGTGGTGGCAATGTTAGCCACAAGCATTTCACGAAAATGAGAAGGCTGGCTCGTGATGAGATCCCCTTTCTCTTGGCTATGCCACCAAGAGCCACTACCCTAGCGTGGTGACCAGATGCTAGTAGTGTCATACCGCTAGATGCTCATGGACGTAATAGGCTGGCTCGTGATGAGACCCCCTATCCTCTTAACCAGGTCTTGTCTTATTGTTTTTTATCGTTTTATTGCCTTTTTCTTTCAAGAAGCTAGTCAGGGGACACTGCCCTGGCTTGGTGACCAGTGGTGGCAATGTTAGCCACAAGCATTTCACGGAAATGAGAAGGCTGGCTCGTGATGAGAGCCCCTTTCTCTTGGCTATTCCACCAAGAGCCACTACCCTAACATGGTGACCAGATGCTGGTAGTGTCATACCGCTAGATACTCATGGACCTAATAGGCTGGTTCATGATGAGACCCCCTATCCCTTAACTAGGTCTTGTTTTATTATTTTTTACGGGTCCCTCTGTTTCTTGCTGAGAAGCTTTTTATTGCTTTCTCGGGGATCCCTGGGCGAAGCATCTCGAGGTTTTATTCTTAGGATGTTATTGTCAGTTGCTTTTACCCCCAGGCCTTTTAGCCCATCCTTCCCACAGGGTAGGGTACAAGCCCTAAATAATTGGACAACCCTATGCCCAGACCAGTGTAATGGGATGGACGAGCGGGAAATAAAATGAAAAATGGTATGTATGACAGGAACAGATGATGAATTTTCAGAAATCCCCCTAGTGGCAACTCAAAACCTATGGGCACAAACTTGCTAGGGCATCCTGTCATTCCCCCCATACATGGTCAAGTGGACAAGTATAAGATCCAAGCACCTGTTAGAAACAAAAGGAATTAAATGCACATATTCAAAGGTTTTGAGGATTAGAGTGACACATACCATGATACCCAGACTCATTACCTCATGGAGCAAGAACCATCTCTGATACAGGACCAAGCCGAAGGTGATGGATGCTGCTGTTGACAAAGTGGAGGCGCTGAAAGGGAGAAAAGATGGGCCCTCCAGGGCCATGCTCAAGTCGATCTGGCTCTCGATACTCCATGTCTAGGACCTGTCGGCCTCAAGACATAATCTCCTAGTTATCCCTAAAAGTGGGGGATGACATTTGGCTCTAACTCGGGGACATGTGCTCACCATAGAGCGCATGAGAACCTCAACATCACTGGCATAACCTGTAACCTGCTTGTTCTCAACAACAATCATCAGTAATCATTTCGGGTGGTGATATCACCCCATTTCATATATATATTTAAGACTGAAATAAAAACAATCATATGTACAAGTGAGAAAGCAAACTACTCTAGTATGCGATGCAACAATATATACAATGAATGCAAAATGCCTACCTACTTACCTGTACTTACCTGTGAAGTCAGGTCCCCCCACCCTAGTGGGGTTTGAGGAGGTGCCCGCTGATTGGTAATGGGTGCTGTTGTCATCCTAATACACACCTAGGGTAACGTGGAAGAAACTTTCAATCCACTTGGTGTGTCCTTGGGGGCAAGTCTCGAGTCAAGGTGCTGTCACCTGATCCTCAACTCCTCCATCTAGGCCAACTCCTAGCAAAGCCAAGGGGGGTAGTCCCTATAAAAATAAATCTAAGGCTTTTCTAAACTAAGAAAGAAAAACACTTTAATCTAGGAGTTTATTGCTGAAAAAAAAATCGATCATTCAACAGTTAGCATTTATCATCATAAAAAATACTTTGCTCATGAGACATTCACAGATCATAAGGATACAATACCTGCAATATTCAAGAGCATAAAAGAAGATTAGAAAACATGCATAAGTGTAACTGTTCACATAAGGTAAATTGATAGTGCTTTTTAATCAGTGCCTTAAAAGGAGTCGTGGGTAGTGTAGATTGAAGATTTTATTAAGGTAAATTTTGTATTTAATTAATGAAGAGTGTTTGGCCCCTTAGGAAGCTTGTTCTTTGCTTGGACTTGCTGAGAGTTTACCGAAACCCAAATGGTCTCACCAGTAAACTCACTAAAAGTGTTGGATGTCCAAAACGGGTGGGAAGCCAGGTCTTGAGAGGGCCCGCCTTACTTCGCAGGTCACTTTTAGGCTTTTTCCTCCCAATGAACTAACAACTTAAGAGATTTTCCTATTAAACTAGCAAGGTTCTCTTACTTGATAAAAGCATGAAATAGATAGATCACACACCCTGCTTTGTAAAAGAATCACTTGCACAAACACTTGAAAGTGAAAAGAAATGAATTTGCAACAATTAAATGTATGTACCCTGCTTTGTAGTTGAGAGAAGACTAACAAGATACTGTTGAAATTTAAACATTGTTGCAAGATTGATTAAAAGAGGGAAGTACTTGAAGTAAAGCTAGCTAAACTTGCATGATAGATTAAGACTTGGTTAACATGCATAAAGATTAGAGTGTTGTAGTGTGTTTGATACGTTTGACTAGTGTATTTGATTACTCGATCTTAAGCATGAACAACTCAAAGAGACAAAAACAAACCCACAACACAAATCCCCCTAAGGGGATGAAGAAACTGGGCACAAAGGGCCCGCTTTTATTGCACTATTACAATGGAGAACCAATGTTCTCTTTGGGCTTTTAGCTCTTTTAGAAGAAGAGAGATCCTTATTATTGGATCGTTAAGAAGAATACAAGAAGAAAAGACATAGAAGGAAAGCGCCACCTAGAAAATGGGCCGAGTTCCCTCATTGGGATCTCCCCCTAACTCAATGCTATCGCCAATCAAGTCAACCTTACCTCAGATGAACTTGCCCAAGCCTCCAATCAAATGGGGACATGGAAAAAACATGTTCCAAACATGTTCCCTAGTTCTCCTAAAATTTAGGAGATTAATTTAATTACCCTTTTTCCGTATTTTTCGAGTAAATTTGATTTTTTAGTGATAGTAATCAATTTTTTACCTCGAAAGATGGGAAATAGGGGTTTACATGGTACTTTCGAATGAAAAATGACTGTAAATATGACATCTGACAATGTTTGATGCCATATTTTTTACATTTATTGACTCAGAATTAATAAATCCCATTTTTGCGGGAATTTAATTAATTCACTGAAAACTTAAAAGAAACCTATCAAACCTAGCCGCAATTTCCAAATGACTCAATCAATATGTCCTAGTATGAGCTTATGTACATTTAGACACTAGACATTGGATTTTCCATGCTAAAACCTACTTGCCAACACATACTCCGGCTTTGGAGCTAAGTCTTTTGAGTGAAAAGACTTAGAAATTATTTAATCGCTCACTAAGGCAAGCAAAAAAAATAATTAACAAGTAGAAAAAACACTCCAAAGTATGTGCTCACTCCTGGTCTTGGGTGGCCAATAGTCTTTTACAATATCTCATACTTAGGACATTTATTACAATGGTGGAAATGCGGAAAGAAAGGGTCTTTTACAAGACTGGATGAACTCTGAACTCTGCATATATGAGCACTAATTGCTCATTCTTTGGCGGCTCTTCAGGAAATCCAGCTTGTGTAAACTGGGGGATAATAGGCGCCTTCTTCCCTTCAAAGTGGACAAGTAGTAAGAGTCGTCAATCGATTTTCTTCCAACTTTGAAAGGCCCGAGCCAAGACTGAATTAGGAGTTGCTTTTGCACCCCCACATTGTACTCTCATTGGATGTATCTTTTAGTCCCATTGGCCTACTTTTGTGGTCATTTGTTGGACATTAATAAAATTATTTCGTCTTATCTTATCTAGTGGCTTTGCTTCCCCGAGTGCTCTTGATGATTTAGAGCTTTTTGTTGTAACAAGTAGGCCATGGGAACACCAAGAATAAAACTTGTGGTCCCGTTCTAGTTTTTTTTTTTAGATGCTTGATTTTGTAAAACATTTTAATGTTATGTTTCATGGACATGTTTTTATATTTTGAACAACATGTGGTCTTTCTGAAATATATGTTTATTGGCATGCGATTTTCATTTTTCTCACTTGTTTAATAAGTGTATTGAATTTTATTACATATATTTTTTAATTTTTTAATTTTATAGTTTCTTGAACTTAATGCTGTGCTGAATTTTATCACCAAATTTTTCATCGTCGAATTTTTGTTGAACTTCAATGTCGCCGAACTTAAACACGAACTCGAACTAGGTAACTTACTGTGCCGACTAGTAGCTCTAACATCTACAGATATTTATACAACCCATGTCCACCCTTTGTAATAGATACTATATTTGTTTATCAGCCCCATTGATGACATTTTGGTCCACAATTAGACATTAATATGGTTTCTTTCTTTCATCAACCTAGTGATGAATAAAATTACATAATGTTTTTCCTAATTTTACCATCTTGTCTTTATTTATCTGACAGACCATTGTTTTTATCACAGGCTTTGATGTTGATACATAGATTCTTTGGTGCTTCCCTTGTTCTTTTCTTTATGCTGTACTCTGGCTTGTCGATTACATCATCTCATTACTTTGCTACGGTAAGAGTGATGAGTTAATGGGCTGCAATGCATGTTATTGTTTACATTGGTTCGTTGCTTGTATATATATTATAGATTGTTACCTTCAGGGGCTCCATTATTTAGCGCAATCTTTGAAATGAAAATAGATGTATTTCTATTCAGGATTCATTGAAATGGCCCTCTCTACAAGATGCCAAAGAAGAGATCAATGCACCAGAGAGAAAATCAATACATCCTAGAGGTTTGGAGGATCTTGGATGGTATTATATTTCACTGAGAATCAGCTTATACCTTTGGGTAAATTTTAATTTTAAGCAATGTTATTCATTAAGGAGAACACTTTTCACATGCTGGGATTATTTCGTTCTCATAGTTTTGGCAAGACACTTTATTGCAGCTTACCTAAGGGATTATCTGACTGGGACCTTATCCTTTCTGTTTTAGGTTGCACTTATGAATCTTGTCACCATCTCAGCCACATGGGCACGGGTAATAGATTTGATGAACAGTGAGGTATGTTTAACATACACACAAAAAACTTTCCTTTAATAATTAAGCTAATCACATCAGCTATCATCATATCTGAATCTAGTTATTGATTATGTTCTAATACATTCAGTCAAGCTCTTTATATTTAAATGGTCTGCAAATTTTTTCTTCACTGATTGAAGTGATGACATCATGTATCATCGTCTCTGATTTTAGTTGCTGATTATGTTCTAACTTCTTATACATTCAGTCAGGTTCTAGATTGTTTGGGTTTGTGGGTGCTGGTGCTACTCTAGGGCAACTTTGTGGATCATTGCTTGCTGTTGCAATGGCGCGATTAGGACCCTGTACAGATCGTTCTCTTTCTTTGACTAGCCATTCAAGAATATAATCATCTTTTGTCCGTTAAAGCTTACTCTCTTAGATAATGACACAAATTTTGGTTGTGTTACAGTTTTGCTCCTTTTCTCTGCTTTGTTGATGGAGTTGGCTGCTCGCTTTTCAGTTGGTATTGGTCGGGATGAATACCATGAATCTCAAGAATTATCTATACGAAGGTCGGTTCTCTTTTGCAAGCTTTGTGGCTTTAGAGAATATCCTTTCAGTCAGGATTATCCCAAAGTCTGTTGCCTTTCAATCAATGGAGTACTTACGTCGGTGTTTGTGATTTGTATTTTAATTTTATGTTAATATCTATAATTGTATACCAAATGTTTCATCTGATGTATCATTAATTAAATTATCCTTACAATAGATTGTTAGCTGTAACATGATCACCATGCTCTACTTTGTCTTCTAGTGACTTAGACGGAGTAGGCGGAATTACTATCATATGCTGCTGTACTTTATTACTTTGTGAGTGAATCACAAGCGAAGTCATGAGGTTATTTTTATGAAGATGCCATTAGGAAATCCTCAAGGTTACATGAATCGTGGGTGTGGATTGGAATCGACAAAAGGATTAGGTATGGTCGTGCGAGCCATCCTGCCTTTAGGAATGGGGTCTGCTGTACCCTCATTTTTTATTACAAGGTTATATGCAAAAAAAACAGAAATTTTATGATCTTTTAGGGAAAAAATCAGAAAATTCAGAATTTTACATTCTAAACTTTTAGATGCCAAATATAATCATATGACATGTCACATTCTACAGAAAATTCAGAATTTACTCTATGGAGGTCAAAATTTCATTTCGGAATTCTATATACTATGCTTCTAGAAAGATCAGAAAATTTAAAATTTATAATGCTACACTGTGAACAAGATCAGAATATGAAGGAAGCCATGACGAATATGAATATGATAATATCCAAATATGATATATCAAAATGTCGAAGTTGCATCATAAGTTTGAAGAGCAGATTCATCATTCCATATGATATATCAAGAAGTGCAACACATTGGAATGTCAATGCCTAAATGTCATGGTGTTTCTCTGGTATAGTCTTCAGTTATGGGGGAGGTAGTTGGAGAAACCACCTGATGTAGAGGTCGTTTGCTTGGATGAGATTGACCCAACTTTTGACTGGGTGTTGGAGACTGAGAGATCTATTTTGGAGGATTCATTTAGTTGGTTACATGGGAAGAGGGACCTCCTCCTATGATGCACCAAAGCATGACCAAACATTGCTTGGCCAGTATAGTCAGGAACTAGCCTCAAGGATTCTCCACTTAGTTCATATTGCTGTTTCCTTAGAGGCATTTTCTATGATTTTTATTGTCTAAATGCCAGATAAAACGTTAGATATCTATGGAGATTTCTTTTATTGCAACCAAAGCCTTAAAACAATTTTGTAAGTTCAAGCCAACTCTAGAGAGAATTCATAGGTTTTAGTCACCTTAGTGACTCAATAAAATGGGATAAAGGATGTTTCTGTAATATAGCATAATTGTTTTAAGTTT
>ML833098.1:58707-89987 GCA_009831015.1 Picea engelmannii
CTGAATTATCTAGGGTTTCACGCATCCAGGGGGCGCACCATTCAGTGGAGGAGTTCAGATCCATAGGGTTTGAGAGTGACTTTGGAGATTTGGGCACCTGGGTTGTCCTTACAGTTGCCCGATCTATCAATTGGCATATTTCTTGGGGTGACTGGACACTTTTGGCAGCAGGGCCAAATTGTTGAGGAGCTTCAGCTATCCAGCAGGGTGTGGCACCTTCCTGCTAGAGGGTTTAGCATTGTTATGGCCCAGATCTACTTGTATTCAGTCTTCATTGTATATCCAGCCTTTGGAGGCTTATTGTAGTCTTCTATTGGAGCATTTTGTAAAATCTCTATATCTTCTTGGCCATCTGTTGAGCATTCCAGAATAAAAGCAGTTTTGAGATGTTTTGGCTTGTCTATCATATTGCGTATGGTTGAGGTATGTTCCATGATTGTATATTCTTTTTATTTGCTGCAACACACATATAAATACATCAGTAAACCCTAAGGCCTAAATCAAGAGGCCATTCTGCAAGCAACACAGTAAACAAGTAGATCATCCAAGTGTTTGATGAAATACCACAACCAGAAAAAGTTTTAGAAAGACACCCAAAACCGTGATGATCCTGGCATAATGGCTTGGGATCAGTACAGGGATTGAGACGAAAAGTGAAATGATGGAAGTGATGCCCCTATAGGTCAAGTTTCTAAGTGACAAGTGGCTTGATAATGAGTCTCAGAAGTGGTTAATAGTTTCTAAGAAACTTGAGTACCTAAAGAAGATGGTTTACCTTCCCAAGACGCGAGAAAATATGATATACAAGCAAAACAATCCAAAGGACAAGCAAGTTAAGCTTGTTGTCCCTATTTGAAGCAGTCAACAGAAATATATATCAGAAAGTAAATGATATTTGAAGTTGTTACAAAGATACTAATATTCAATTAAATGATGCAAAAGATAAGCTAACAATCACTAGTGCAACTCAAGTATGAAAGCATAAGACTTTAGCAATAAACTAAGGTTACAAAAAATTATTGCAGATATATTTTATCAACCTTATGGCTGTAGAAAACTATTGCTATAGCAGAAAAATTTCAACCCACAAAAAGTACAAGTAAACCACCCAAAAGATGCTAAATGACAAGTAGATTATTATGGTAGCTTTCTAGCAAATTTTGATGGTTGAAATGCAAGTTATAACCAAAGTAAGAGAGTAATTTGTTGCAGCCTTAATGGTTGTAGATTTTGTTTATTTATTGCTTCAAGAAGACTAAGCAAACCTAGATGCCCTAGAGGCCTTAGCAACCTCGAAACGTCAAGAATAGATCCCAACTTGAACAATATTAATGTCTCACTAAATCATGTTTACCAATGCAAACTTCATATTAGTGCCTTTAAAATTTGGGTGAATGGAGTCTTGAAAAGAATGAGTTAGATCAACAAAATCCCTATGGGTGTAAATCCTCTTACTCCCTAGGGAATACAAATCAAACTAAGGTATATCTAGGAGGGTGTACACCCTTGTATTCCTCCTAGAAACCTTGCAATAAATGACTTGTAAACTAGCAAATGAGATGAATCTTAATGGAGGGTACATGTATTTATACTCCTCCTAGGGTTTCAACCAAAAATAATCATGAAACAATCAAGAATAACTTACAATTGTGGGTTTTCCTTAACAATTTCAAGAGATATGCAAGATAAAACGCTAGTTCACCAAGAAATGACCATTTAGAAGAAAGAGAAGAAGTCTCCAAGAGGTGTGCACCACCTTAGCTCAAAAATTCACCAAGATATATCACCAAAAATCATTTTCACAAGATAGAGATATCAAATTTCCCAAGTAGGGTGCAAATTCCGGCCACTAGTGTTCTCACAAAAGGAGAGTTATGATCAAAATGAAATAGAAATGATATATGTTTATATAAATGCTACTAAAAGTGTTTGTCCAGTTAATTTTAGAGTAAACCACAAATTAAGGGGTCAACAACCCTTACTTTTCCCCTTTACATTATAAAATTCAATTTAAAATTTAAAATGCACATAAGAAACCTTGAAGTGATGTCATCCATCTTCTAGGGTGACGTGTTGGCACCTTTTGCAAGTCGTCGGAGTGGAAAGTGGAAGTCGTTGGGTCTTCTATGGCCTCCCTCTCATGCGCTAGGTCTTCTTCCTCCAATCCAGGCCTTCTCCCATCAAAACGTGAAAAGTGTCAAGTCAACGAACACCACCACCACAACCCTATCCCTAGGGTGATGTCAAGCTCCACAAAAGTGACGTTTTAGCCTCAAGAGAAAATCGTTGGGATAGAAAAGGGTTAGTTTAGGTCCTCCAAGGTATCCCTATGGCCTCCAAAGTCTTTCATCGTTGTTCGATGTGTGGGCCATGGTGTCCAACCTGTAGGATTCAAGCCCCATGGAAGCCCAATCTAGGCCTCTTCCCCCAAATATATCCACCAACTAGGTCATGCAAAGACAATGAATACGCCCTCCAAGGATCAAAATTCAAATGCATCATGATGAGTAAATAAATTCAATAAAAGAGCCATCTAAGCATGTACATTAAAAACTACCTCATCAAAATAAACAAGTGCTCAAAGACCCTATGTAATTTTTGAAGTTTAGGTATGGTACGGTTGACAAGGAGACCTATTGGGTGAATCATTCCTCATTTCAAGGAGTGTTTCCCAGGTGAAACCCTCTCTAAGACATGTGGAGAAGATGATATGTATGGAGGCAAGACTTTTGGGCATGGGTTTCATGACATACAAGGGGTCGTAGTATCTCTTTTATGGGTGCCTTTGTAGAGGGTGTGTTGCACCTTTGTTATCAATGCATCCATTTTCCAAGCCTCATTTCTTGCCTCTTGTTTTTTTAAGATGTTTACAAGTTGAAGCCAAGGTGGGGATTCTAACTAAGCATTAAAAACAATGCCCACCTTGACTCTACCCTGGTCACATCATGGTTCCCTAAGTTGGAAACAATGTGTGGGGCATATACCTAAGCATGCAAAACAGTTCCCACACATGCTCCACCTAAGCATCTAGAAGGTTCATGATTGGATTTTATCTTCTACCAGCTACAAGCCTCTGGGCCTTCAACCCCTTCTTCCCATGAAATGAGGGACAATCCCTTCTTTGGTCAGTACACCCGAAAATCCCAAAAGGTAAGGAGATGAGGGGATGAAGTGTGGAAAGTGACAACTATGGTCAGGAATGGCACAATGATTCATCAAGAGGACCTCCTAGTAGAAAAACTATCCCTAAGGGTAACCCACTTACTAGGGCGCAATGTCAACCACCAAAGTGAAATAGGGAAAATAACATAATTTCCAAGAAGACTTTACATAATCAAAAGAAGTTTTAAATGAAACAAACTCAAATGCCTCAAATATTAAAATGACACTCACCATAATACTTGGCTTGTACCTCATGGATCAAGACCCAATGTCTTCTGGAAGCCATATGACGTGGTGGATACCCTCACAATGAATCCAGAATTGTGGTGGCAAGGTGGGTCTCTCTCTATGCAAGTGGACATTGTTGGTCAAGTTGTCTCTCGGTACTCCATGATTGCAACTTGAGGGCCTCGAGATATCATCTCCTTAATTATCCCTAGTAGTTTGGGATAACAATCCCCATTTTCGGGTTCCCTTGTTCTACAGTGGAAATGAATTACATTGCTTGTCATTGAAGAAAAAGGGAGTCAAAGGGGTTATTTAAGGTCACTTAGTTAGGAGATGTTATGTTTTAAAGTGACATTAAGTAAAAGGGAAATAAAGTAACTTTAGATTAATAAGTTTTTTAAACCTTATTAAAATTTACTTTTAATCTTAAAGTGAAAAGTAAAAGGGGAATAAGGGTCATTATTGATTTAATCAAAAAGGGAAAAATTCTATAAGGCATAGAAGAAGGATAAAAGGATGGGTAGTGCTTCACTTTGGCATTATGTTTTGGATTGATCTCTTTGGATTGCCTTGGAGCCAAGGTTTTCGTTAGGGTTTTTGGCAAAACCCTTCCAATGTAGTTTAGATTCGGTGGTGCAAGATCCACCCTAGCTAGAAAAAGGAGGAGTATCCATCCAGGATATTCACTTGAGCCTCATCTTATGGTTTGGCATCATCTTGTAGATGGTTTGAAGGTTTGGAGTTAGTCCTTCTGCAGTTTGTAGGAGGAATTTTCATCTATTGAGGAGGTCGTGGAACTTTCAAGTTTTGGTTTGTTATTGTGTGTTTTTCATTGATGTAATGTAGTTGCCTTAGCATCCCTTAGATACTTGTTGTGTTTTGGATTTCGTTCATAAATAAAATGCCATGGTGACCTTTCCATTTCATGTGTACTGATAATATTTGCAATATGTTTGACGAAAGTATTTTATGTGAATGAATGCAAAATGTTTGTGAAAAACAGTCAATTAAGTTACAACATGAATACACATAAATTGAACAACAGAGCATTAATATTCTAGAATATCTCTATGAGGAATATTACACATTTATTTATATAATCAAAACTTCAAAATTTCAAAATTGACAACTATTTCTAAATTTTTTTTTTACATTTTTCAAAAATTTATAACTAACATGTAATATGATTTCAAGAAAATGTAGTAAACAACTATGCAGAAATGCAAATAAAGCAACATGTAAAGCAAAATATGAAAGCAAATGCAACTACACTAGGATGAACACACAAAATGCGAATGCAAGAAATAAAAATGACCTACCTACTTACCTGGGGCCCAAGGCCCATAGAAGCCAAGTTTCGTTGATGTAGGGCCAAAGGATAGACCCATCAACTGGCAATGGCATATTCCTCCCATCCATGGCAGATAAATAATAACTACCCTTCTCATATTTCTTCTCAATAATGTAGGGACCAAGCCATAGGATCTCACTCTTCTTGTCATACTCTGGATCATTGTTAATCTTCCCACCAACTGCATGCATAAGTTTTTTTTTTTTTTTGCAATTGTATCATGGGGCTGTCTTTCCTCCAATAAGACATACCCGTGGAACAACTTCTTTTCTCTCTTTGTTGATCATATTCTGCATCATAGGTATTCAATCACTTTTTTGAAAATGCTAGAATTGTTATTTTGTTACAATAAAAGTGTACAATTTTTTAAAGCAATCCAAATTGTCCTTGACATGAGTTCATATAAATATGTTATCATTCCTCTAAACGACGACAATATTCAATTTTTTGGGCCCTTCCAAGATCAGTCTCCTTGACATTAAGGACCAGTTGAAGACCCTAGTAGTAGAATATGAGCGTCCTTATTGTAATGAATAGTCATCTAAGTTTCAGACCCAATGAATCATGAACATTTCTATTATTTGACGTGTATCTGTTGAATAAACCTTATTTTGATAGTTCCACAAACACAAAAAATTTCAAAAACTGCTACTATGCTTTTATTTTGGCATTGCAATTACCAATAAATTTTCCTCAAGGTCTTCACTACCATCTCTACTAGTAAAATAAGTTATAATACAAATATACATTTCTCTCTTTCTTCAACGTGTCACACATAAATTGGCATCATCTGTATGTATGTATCTATGTATATGTATATGGGTGTAGGTATATTACATATATACATATAGATATGCAAAGTAAGAATATAAGTATGCCAACACCCTCCAAAAGATAATTTCCAAAGGAATATTTCTACTATAATGATAAAAAGATAATACATATTATAATTTAACATTGAACTACTGCCATCTCATATAAAATCATAATTCTAAATTATGAAAAAGGAAAGTTATCTCCACATATGCATGCTTAAAAATTGACTTTATTAAAAGTTAGATATTAGAAGCTGCCTTCCCACACCTAAAAGACATATAACCAAGTCATGTGACACTATAAGGTTACAGTAATCATACCTACTCAAACACTGAGGTTTGTGATTATTAAGCATAATATTATTTGCACAGTGGACAGTCCCAAACTTGTACAAAACGTTATATGGCGAGCTCAAACATCCTAGAGTCTTTCCTTTGATGTTCAATGCCACATTGTGAGCTTGTTATCCCCAAATACTAGGGATAACTGAGGATATGGTGTCTCGAGGCCCTCGGGATGCAGACATGGAGCACCAAGAGATAGCTTGACCAATAGTGTCCACTTGCGCAAAAAAAGACCCACCTCACCACCACAGCTCCAGGTTCATCACGATGGTATCCACCACATCGGCTAGCCTCCAGAAGACATTGGGTCTTTCTCCATGAGGTACAAGATAGGTATTATGGTGAGTGTGATTTTAATATTTGAGGCATTTGATTTTGTTGCATCTATTATTTATTTTGATTATGTAACGTTTATGTTGGCCCTTGACCAAGCTTTGAGGAACACTTGGTCATATTTGACCGTTTTGGACTTCGACACCCTGTCAAAGATGGAGCGCCAGGCAAAGCAGATATCAAGGGATCTCGGTCCACTTTGGGCCTCTTTTAGGGTTTTGGGTTATTGTAATGGGTATGGGATGTCATCCCATGGGTTTACCCATGCTTAGGCCTATTTTGTAAAATATAAATAAGTAGCTAGGCAATGTAAGAGAGGAGAATAAGCTAAGTGCTAGTAAAGGTTTTGTGTATACTGTGTGACTGACTTGCACAGCTGAGTGCGAGTGTTGTAAGTGTTGAGTGCATGGATTGTAAGAAGGCTTTGTGCTAGATCTACTCGAGGAGGGAGGATCTAGCGAGGTGCGCGCAGATCTCTTGTCCTATGCAGAGTACAAGTTTAAGCTTTGTGTTGTAATCAAATTGACCAAAGATAATAAAGAAGAAGAAGACTTTGTGGACGTAGCCTCAGGGTGGGGGTGAACCACGGTAAACCTGTGTGTTGTGCTTGGTGCCTCGATCTAATGTGTTTGTCTCTTTCCATGTGTTGTGCTTTGATATGATTATGTTATGTATGATATACTTAGATAGATCTACTTTGCTTTGTGCTTCTTAGATGTATGGATGTAGATCTGACATATATGAAAGTGATGAGTGATAGACCTATTTTGTTGTTGCTAAGTTCTAACTTAACCTAGATCTAAGTGAATGTTGCAGTTCTTTGCACCATCTGCGGAGTGCCATGAGGGTTAAATATTGATGAATGATCTATGCTAAAGTGTTTGCTAAGTGTTAGAATCACAGAACTGTGTCTCAACTAAGGTTGCAGACACCTGAGTCCTACAACCACCCATGCCTCTACCTCGGGTGAGACTTCATTTGCTTCACAGGTGTTGGCGAAAGGGCTAGTAGTTAGGGTTTTGTTGGTGCGTTGTTGAAGTGTTGAACCCCGAGTTTGCCCCTGTGCCAACAAATGGTTCTGTTGCCGAGACCTAAAACTGTGATCGCTGGGAACTAAGGAAGAAGAAACTTTGTGAAAAAGAAAGATATGTGCGTAGATCTGTTGCCATAGTGTGCAGTTGTTTACCTAACCTATGAAGCTTTGTGCCTAAAATAAGGTCAGATCTGAAGAAAGGAAGATCATATCTGAAGAAAAGAAGCGAGATCTGAATGCTTTATTCTCTAAGAAAAGTAAAAGTGGAAATTTCTGAAAGAAAGAGGTCAAATCTACAGGAAAGAGGTAAGATCTGTAAGCTCTGTGCTCTAATAAAGGTAAGAATAGTTAAAAAAAATTAAGATATGAAAGTTTTGTGCTTTGTAGAAGTGAGATTAGTGAATTTTTTTGTTTCTAAAGCATGGATCTAGGTATGATTGATAGATTATGTCCTAGCTTCAAAACTAGGGCATTGATAGATGAAAGAAAGATTAATACGAATAGATCTGATAAGTATAATGATAGATATGTTATACCTATGCATAGAAAGAATGTTTGGACTAACCAATGGATGCAGGATCCTAGAAAGAATTTTTTGTAAGATAGCTACCATGATCCTGGTGTGCAGTACATAAGAAGTTGGGGAACATTTAAACGAAAGAGAGGGTTAACCCTCTATTACAATTGAAGAAGACCGGGACATCTTGCTAAGGAATGCCCTAGTGGAAGACCTAGTTGTCTCTGTTGCAAAGACTTGGACCACGAAGTGTTGGATTGCCCTAGAATGATTGCTAAGATGGAAAGAATGAATCTAAATGAAGAAAACCCTAAGGCAGATCTAGAAATAGTAGAAACTCAAAAGGAATCAGAGAAGGTATTGCTACATATGAAATACACCTTGAATGATCACCAACATGTTAGGTTATCAGAGATCTTCAAAGAAAAGGAGAAAATCGAAGCCAGAACAAGGGACTTCGACATTGACTGTATTCTTGATGAAGAAACACAAGTGAACATTATGCCAGAAAGAACTTGGGAAGCTATAGGGAAGCCTGCTATGATCCCTTCATTAGGAGGAATAGGGTTATTCAAGGGAAAATTGATGATGTTATGTGGAAGACTCGCTCAGATACCTGTGACAGTCAAGGGAACTTCGACAAAGGAAAATTTTGAGATTATCAAATTTATTGAGGAAAACGCCCCGTTTACCATGTTACTAGGAAAACCTTGGGTTGATAGAGATCAGGGTAGAAAGAAGGAAGAAGAAAAAGTTTTAGAAAAGAAGAGACAAGAGTTAAAATATTTCATGACTAGAAGGATCACGTAGTTGATTGAAGAACAAGAAAGAAAATCAAAGTTGTTTGACACTAGAAGCCAAGATGTAAAAGCTGTAAGAGCATTAGAGGACTCACAAAAGATCGAAGTATCTATCTCAAATATAGAAGAAGTATTACCCCTGAGTCTTAGAAGAGAATCTCAGCAGCGCGAAGTAACTATGTCCAAGGAAAATAAGAATCAGAATGGGAAGGGAATCACCGAGATGAAGCTCACTGGAAAGAAGGATAGGAAGCTAAGTAAAAAGAGAGCTAAGATCGACAGGCTATAGAAAATTCCAGAGGGAGCCACCCAGAAGGAAAACTTGCAAAATTTGAACTTCGTCGAGATATCAGAACAACGACATAGGTCACTTCGCCATGGCGAAGCAATATAGCCATTGGAAGCCGGTATAATCGTTCGACTACCACTCCGAACGAATCGAAAATCATTTATGGTTCATCACTAGACCGTTCGACCGCGCCATAACGGAGAGAACATAAGTTAATACAACCTCATACCCGTTGCAAGAAGACTGTTGCTAAGTTTCCTACTTAGTCTGTCGCGCCACACATCGAGAATACTTTTTTCTAAGTGAGAATTTGAGCTTGAACCTGAAATTACTTAACCCTGTGATCATTGCCTTGTTCCCATACCGTTCACTAAAGTCTCTAAATTCATTTCACACCTGAGCTAGTTGACCCAAGTTTGTATGTCGGACGATCTCAGCGCTGCCGAGAAAGTAGTTGAAGAAGTTTTGATTGACCTAATGACTGAGAGAGTCATGTTGGAGAGAGGATTATCTACAGGAGTCCAAGCATAGTCAACAAGAGGAGTCCAGGCCTCCCCTTCCACTGCTCACGTCGGTCCATCTCGGCTAACTGATGAGAGACGGACCAAGCACAGGGATGACATCGCAAATGCCAAGCTTATCCCACGCATTCTACCTACTTACTTACCACCTCTGAGCGGTCCTATAAACTGTGACAGTGTACCTAGAGACTTTGAGTACACTTTGATCACCGTGTACCTTCCAAAAGGGGTGCGCGTAGTTCGTGCTGACTAGGAAAAGCTTGCAGCCCTTAAATTTAGTGATTTTAACCTTGGAGATCGTAAAGTTTACAGTATGTTATCCCTTCATAAGTACTTAACCAGGACCAAAGGAAAGAATTCCAATATTGTCCCGTAGTCATGGACCTAGAACCTCACGCAATCCACACTACTTAATGTAATGAAGATCCTGCACTTCAGTAGACACCAAGAAGTCAATGCATGTGTCAAGTTGTTGCTATCCTACTACCATGGAGGATACTTATGGTTAGACCACTGCATCACTGTGGATCTGACCTTGATCAATCGGATCACATGACTTAGTATGCAGGGCCCCGACCCACAGGAGTTTTATCCCGGAAAGACCGCAGATCGCGCTCTCGCTCAGGGAATAAAAGAAACTTATGACGATGTTGATAAAGGCACGCAAGGCTACAAGGTAGCCTCTATCCAGAGTGGCGCAGTGCACCTTGCTTGTCAGCTGATCGCGGGCAAGCTATTTCGCAAAAACAAACCAACATAAGAGACTGGATTCGTAGTTAACGTCTCAGGGAAGTACGTCGAGGGACTACAAATGAACTGGGCGCACTACCTGGTCAACCAGCTAGAGCTTGATTGAAAATAAGTGCAAGACCAAGGGTATGAGTTCCACTTTAGTTGGTTGCTCATACTAATTGCTTTCATCGCATGGGAGTTACTAGAAGGTGCCACTTTTCCGGATATTGAACCCTTCGAACCACTGGCCGTGAAGTTTTGTACATTGTGGTACTCCAACAACATGAACAAGCAGTGGTAGTCCAATGTCGTCTTCCACGCCTATTACAACCAATTGAAGAATGCAATCCAGTCTACACCACGCCTCACCCCGAACACACTTCATGGGTTTAGACCTTTGATACAATTCATTGCAGACTGCCACTTCACCTATATCACAGCGCATGTTGATGAGCATAAATAGCAGCTCCAGTCGTACTACAAGTTGATAGAAGAAGACTTGGAGCAGATTACCAAGGAATGGTCGACGAACCTCCTTGTTGCAGCAGACCCCGCAGAGATGTCCGACATAGATAGCCCTGAAGATATGTCAGATACACTTGGATCGAGAAAGACTAAGAAATATGAAGAAGTTCTAGAAGTCCATAGCACATCCACGAAGAATACTTCAATCTCACCTGCACAGGGAGGTGATGGTGAAGAACTAGGGGGGCACAGAAGTTGAGCAAAACAAAGGTGAGGTTACTCCGCCTGGACAGGAGGAGGATCCCTCAAAGAAAAGGAAGATTACCCCACCAAATCACTCATCCCAAAAGAAATCTAAGGCCACCCGGACTACGTTTAAGACCACCCTCACACTGGATGAATTCAACTTCTTAATTGTTGCGCTGAATGATGCTTCACTAGAGATCGCAGAAAATCAAGAAGCGAAGCAGGAGGAGGTATTCAACTGAATCAAGGGTGAACTTCAAGAAGTGTAGCAGGCACTCTAGTCCAATCGAGAAGTTTCTACAGAGCCCTTGGCAACTGAAACAATAGGAACATGTGATGAGCCCACTCAATTACACCAGATCGTCGATAAAGTCGAAGCTCGCCTTTGACGAGCTCAAGAATACACAGCGCAAGCCACCCAGGCTTTGACACAAGTACATAACACACTTCTAGAATAACAGAGTAGGGAAGAATAGGAAAATTTTTCCCTGGAAGCAAAGTGGGAGGAAGAAAAAGCATAGTTACAGTAGAGCAAGGATGAGTTGCTAGCAGAGCAACTTGAAGTACAGGAAAGGGTTCACAAAGCACTTCTCTCTGTGACGGTCATAGAAGTAAAGATTGAAGAATGCGTCCCACAGTAGTTGGCACAACTGGAAGAAGTAATCCAACAACTTCAATAACGCATTGCAGATATGGAAATTCATACCGTGCCCGAGACTCCTCAAGAAGTAAGAGACCTAAGGGAGGCAACTGCCCAGAGCACAGTTGGCCAATTAAAAACCGTTTCCTTGGAATACAAGCAGCTAAGCACTAGAAGCACCCAGACTTACGAGAACCTCGCAGAGAATTCTGAGTTGCAAGCATTAGAGGCACAACTCCAATAAGCAAAGTAGCACACATATATGCTACAGGTGCAGCTGAAGGCCTTGACCCCAGTCGAAAGTATGAAGAGATTTCCAAAACAACGCACCGCCCAACAACAGGTACACACACTGCAAATTAAAGTGATGGTAGTCTCCCAACAACTTCATCCAATCCAAGAAAAGGCATGCCAACTGTTCACTAAAATTGAAAGCCAGGGAATTGAGCTTGAACAGGTTGGCATCACCGCAGAACAATGCCTGGAAGAGCCAGTCAACAACGCAGTGATCCAGGAGTTCACTGAGCAAGAGGTTGTCGCACTACAGCAGGTTGGAGTAGTTCGAGCCAAGCTCGAGGCATTTGAGGCAGAATTGATCAGACCAGAGTGACTCGGGATGCGTCACATGCGAGTGTTGGGGGCATGTTGGCCCTTGACCAAGATTTGAGGAACACTTGGTCATATTTGATCATTTTTTACTTCGACACCCTGTCAAAGATGGAGCGTCAGGCGAAGAAAAGATCACGGGATCTCGGTCCACTTTGGGCCTCTTTTAGTATTTTGGGTTAATGTAATGGGTATGGGATGTTGGCACATGGGTTTACCCATGTTTAGACCTATTTTGTAAAGTATAAATAAGTAGTTAGGCAATGTAAGAAAGATAAATAAGCTAAGTGCTAGTAAAGGCTTTGTGTATACTGTGTGACCAACTTGCAGAGCTGAGTGCAAGTGTTGTAAGTGTTGAGTGCACGGATTGTAAGAAGGCTATGTGCTAGATCTACTCGGGGAAGGAGGATCTGGCGAGGTGCGCATAGATCTCCTTTCCTATGCAGAGTACAAGTTTAAGCTCTATGTTGTAATCAGATTGACCAAAGCTAATAAAGAAGAAGAAGACTTTGTGGACATAGCCCCAAGGTGGGGGTGAACCAAGGTAAACCTGTGTGTTGTGCTTGGTGCCTCGATCTAATGTGTTTGTCTCTTTCCATGTGTTGTGCTTTGATATGATTATGCTATGTATGATATACTTAGATAGATCTACTTTGCTTTGTGCTTCTTAGATGTATGGATGTACATCTGACATATATGAAAGTGCTGAGTGATAGACCTATTTTGTTGTTGCTAAGTGCTAACTTAACCTATATCTAAGTGAATGTTGTGGTGCTTTGCACCATCTACAGAGTTCCATGAGGGTTAAATACTAATGAATGATCTATGCTAAAGTGTTTTCTAAGTGTTAGAATCACATATATGTGTCCTAGCTAAGGTTGCAGACACCTGAGTCCTGCAACCACCCCTGCCTCTACCTCGGGTGAGACTTCATTTGCTTCACAGGTGTTGCTGAAAGGGTCTGTAGTTAGGGTTTTGTTGGTGTGTTGTTGAAGCGTTGAACCCTAGGTCTTCCCCTGTGCCAACAATTTGCTTGGACATTATGCTATTTTCCATGTTTCACTTTGGCGGTTGACATTGTGCCCTAGTAAGTGGGTCACCCTTAGGGATATGTTTGCTACTGGGAGGTCCTCTTGACGATTCATCATGTTACTCTCAACCATACTTGTCACTTTCCATACTTCATCCCCTCATCTTCTTATATTTTGGGATTTTCGGGTGTATTGGCCCAAGAAGGGGTTGTCCCTCATTTCATGGGAAGAAAGTGTTGAAGGCCCAGAGGCTTGTAGCTGGAAAAAGATAAAATCCAACCATTAACCTTCTATATTATCACTCAAGGATCCTGAGGACAATGAAATGTCTCTCATAAGAAATTGATGGGCCCCGTGAAAAATAATAAATAACAAAATTCCAACCAAGATGGAGCATGTGTGGGCTTTGTTTTTAATGTCTAAGTAGAAGCCCCACACATGTGTTCAAATTGGGGAAGAAATATGTGACTAGGGTAGAGTCAATATGATCACATTTTTTCATGCTTAGGTAGACGCCCCACCTTGCTTCAACCTAGAAACATATTAAAAATAATAAAAGGCAATAAATGAACATGGAAAAAGGTTAAAATTGAAAACGAAGGTACAACACACCCTCTACAAAGGCACCCATAAATGAGACACTATGGCCCCTTGTATGTCATGAACCCCATGCCAAAAAGTCTTCCCCTCATCCACATTACTTAGAAGGAGTTACCCTCGGAAAACACCTCTAAACTTGAGGTACGATTCACCCAATAGGTCGTTTTGTCAACCCTCCCATACCTAAACTTGGAAAGTTGCATAGGGTATTTGAGAATTGGTTTATTTTGATGAGGTGGTTTGGGTATACTAGCTTAGATGGAACTTTTATTGATTTTATTTACTCATCATGATGCATTTGACTGGATATCCTTGGTGGGTGTTCCATTTGTCTTTGCAAGACCCAGTTGATGGACAAATTTGGAAGAACAAACCTAGCTTCGGCTTCCATGGGGCTTGAAGCCCACATGTTGGCTACCAGGGCTCACATGCCGGATGATTAAGACTTGCCTTTGGAGGCATAGAAGACATCATGGAGGACCTTACCTATTCGCTACCACCCAAATTACTTGCCTAAGTAGGCCAAAACATCACCTTTAAGGGCTTGACGTCATATTAGGGCTAGGGTTTGGTGGTGATTTGGGACACTTGGCCCATTTTGGAGGAAAGAGCCCTTGGATCATGGAATAAAGGCATGGACTAAATACCATTGGCCTTTGGAGGTCTAGTGTTTCCTTCTCCAACTCAACGAATTGGCCAAAATTTCCAAATGTTTCCCAAGAAGGGGTTGATGTCATGTTTTTAGGGTTTCTCTTATGTGAAAAGTATGAATTTAATAACAATATTTTTGTAAAGGGGAAAGATAATGGTTGTTGACTTCTTATCTTGTTTTTTACCCTAATATTTGTGGACAAACTATCTTTTCTAGGATTTGTATAAATATAGATCATTTGGATCTCATTTGGATCATAACTCTCCCATTGTGAGAAGACTTCTAGCTGAAATTTCTGCCGTCTTTGGGAAATATCTCTCGTGTGATCTTGTGATGGTTTCTTCATGCTATTGGTGGAAGAAGTAGTGTGCTACCTCTCTTGGAGCTATTCTCTTGCATTTGTGGTGGATTAGTCTTGGTAAAAGGAGGTTTATCTTGTTGTTGTTTGGACTAGGAAAGGATTCTATCTTATTGTTGCTTCATTGCTTGGTTACAAATTTGATTTGCTATAATTCTTTTGGATTATAAGGGTATATAACCCCACCATATCTATCATTTTTTGTCTTGGAATATTTTGTTGCATAAGGTTTTACTAGGACAAGTAAAAGGGTTTACACCCTCCTAGTACTTCCTAGTTAGCCTTGCTTGCTTTGGGGAGTAAAATGGTTTACACCCCCAAGGAGATAGAATTGTTAGCTTACTCTTTATTTGAATCCATGACCCAAAGTCACTAATCTAATTGCATTGGAGAAATAAAATGTTGCATTGGTTAACGTGAAAACTCACGATTTTGATATTTTCTAAATTGAAATCAATTTTATGTTTTATATACTTGGTTGAGCCACTAGGGCATATCATTTTTCTAAGTGCTTCTTGCTGCTGCTAAAAATTTTAATATACAGCCATTAGGGCTGCATAAACCCTAAAACAAATCTCTTAATAACTCACAAACCAACCGTCAGAAATTTCTAGAAGTTTGCCCCTATAATCTTACAATCTCAACGCACCTTTTGGGTGGATTTTGGGCAAGTTTTGGTCATTTATTTCATTGTTGTTAAAACTTGTGTTCTATAGACATAAGGATGATAATTATCTCTTCAATAGTTGTTTATTATAGCCTTATCATGTTGCTAAATTTTCATGCATCAATACTTGAGTTAAACTAGTCATTGCTAGCTTGTCTCTTGCATTTTTAACTAGATTTTTAACAACTTTATTTGTATATCATATTATCCTTTGTTGTTGATATATATAATTTTTTATTCTTGCAGTTAGGGACAACAAGCTTAACTTTCTTGTCCAACACATTATTGTGTTTTTATCTTTGTTTTTCCTTATGTCTCAGGCAGGTGCAATCACTTCTTGGTAGGTTACGACTTCCACCATATATGAGAGTATTTTCAAGCCCTTTTTACCTTCCACAATTGACCTATAGGAGGACACTTCATCATCTATTCATCTTCCATCTCATTTCCCCTAGGGTCACCCGAGATTCCCCCCTTGAGATGATTATTTCATCTCTAAAGTGATGGGAATACCTATCTAAGGTGACAGTGGGAAGGCGTTCTCTTAATTTGATACAGGTGGATATCGGTGGCCACCCACCTTTTCCAACTGGCTCAAAACATTTTTCTGACAATTTTGGCAATTTACTATTTTTAGCAGTTTTAACTTCTGGGGCCATTTTGAGAGCCTAATTGAAGGTTTTTCAGGATTGAGCTTTTGAATGATATCCAAAGGCATTATTGAGCCCCAAAAATGAATCTCCTCGATGATAGATTTCTAACGAGCTATCATACGCCTAAAACGGAGATCGTATGCAAAAGTTATGACCCCGGGAAGTTGATGTACTAACTTACCCAAATGGGGCCCACATGACTTTTGGCGCTTCATCTCCTAGGGTTAGGTTTTTGGATGTATTGGGTTTTTGGAATTTCTGTTTATTGTAAAAAGTCCTTCAAAGCCTCATTTTAATCATCTTCTTGCGAATGAGCACAATTGTCACATCTCTTCTTAGAGATAAGCCGCCACCATTCCAGCAAGCTTGTTTTCTCTGCATTTTACAGTTTCAACTTATTTCCTTATTGAATAGAAAACCAGTTTTATTGTATCTTTGTTATTTTGTGTTAAGAACCTGTTAATAATCTGTATTCATTTCATTCTGCTCATAAAATCTGGATTAGTGGTATAAGAGCGATCTGCTCCTTGTTGTCTTAATGCATGTCCCCAACGAGGTCGGAGTACAAAGAGTTGGGTCTCGAGCTTGTTTATCTTGAGGACAAAATCTCTCACACACCCAAGCGACCTCTCATGGCAGGAGAAAATAAATATGATGGGACAGGAGATCCTTTCAAACTGTTGATTGAGGAAGCCCTCACGCAACAAATGAACGAGATGATGGATATTTTTGCACAAATCCTTCGATGGCTACCAACAGGGGACACATCTTCTTCAAGCGGAGGTGCCACACCCTTCAAGTTACAAATAAACTTCGATATTCCTATATTTGAAGGTCAGATAGACACATATGTTGTATACAAGTGGTGGAATCTACTAGAAGGGTATTTTTCTGTCCATAACTTTTCAAATAGAGAAAATATTACTTTTGCGCTCCTCAAAGTCGTTCCCCATGTCAAAGATTGGTGGGAAACTTTATGTGATAAAAAGGAAATAGAGGAACCCTCATTATTTATAGTCATGGCCACCTGGGATTCCTTCAGGGATGCTATTAAGGAACAATACTACCCTATCGGAAGTTATGATGACTTGTATACCAAATGGACCACACTGCAGCAAGAAAGAGAACAAGCAGTGTCAGATTTCACGAATATATTTCATACCTTGCACACCAACATGGGTATAAAATATTTAGAGCGACATCTGGTGTTCAAGTACCGCGGCGCTCTGCATAGATACATCTAGACCAAAATGGAATTTTTGGACATCTCATCCTTGGGTGTGGCCTACCGATATGTCGTCAAAATCAAGAAGAAGCTCAAACAAAAGACGCGGCAATTTGGGCCTGGAAACCCCTCACAACAAAATCCAGGAAAGGGCATCCCCAACCCACAGAACAAAGGGGAGAGAAAAGATGGATAGTATCAGGACAACCAGTCCAATCCGCAGGCAAAGAAGGACATCAAAAAGACAAAGAAAGATACCGGGAAGTCGTGCGACTTCCATAAGAGCCCTTGACATAACACTACTAACTGCCGCTCAAAGCAGTCGTCATTGGATGAAGTGAAAGCCTCTGAATCAGATGTGGGTTCAGACTCTGATCCAGAACTAGAAAGGGGAAGATAGATCATTGACGTGGAACCCAGTGCCACCGTTTCTACCACCAAGCTCCAGCCTGGTGAACCAGATGAGCCAGAAGAAGGAGAACGCCTCTTCCATTCATAGATGTGGGTAAAAGGCATCCCGCTGCACTTTATTGTGGATATCGGTATCCATAAGAACCTCATCTCAGCAAAGTTCATCAAGCGGTTGGCCCTGCTGACAACACCACACCCACAAACCTACACCATTGGATGGCTCCACCAAGGAAGCGATCTTCGCGTTAGCCAACAGTGTCGATTTTCATACGACATCAAGCCCTTCAAAGATGAGGTATTGTGTGATGTTTCTCCTCTCGAATTTTGTGATGTTATTTTGGGCCAACCTTATTTATGGAGACGTCATGTTGTATATGATTCTAGGCCTCGTAGTGTTATTATTACTTTGAATAGGAAATTGTACAGGATACCCGAGGCAGTCCCACCTAGTGTTATTTCCTTGATCTCTGCTAAGCAATGTAGGAAGGTCATCTCTTAGACGGGAAAGTTTGTCTTCTTCATCATTCGCTCTCAGAATAAGTGAAAGATCACAACCACATCTAGGGTCTCTACGTCCGACCTCTCCACACAGCATAAGAAAGTAGATAAGGTCATTGAAGAATACTCAGATATATTCTCCTCACCTACTGAGGTACCTCTGCACTACCAGGTCAAGCACCCCATTGATCTGACCCCTGGTGCACCACTACCCAATGGGCCATTCTATCATCGCTCTTTGTTAGAGAATGAGGAGATCAAGCGACAAATCCAAGAAATGCTCCACAAGGGGAACATATGTCCCATCTCATCACCTTGCGGGAGCCCAATCATGTTGGTACAGAAGAAAGATGGAACCTGACGACTTTGCATTGATTATCGGACTCTAAATAAAATCACAGTAAAAAACCAGTACCCGATTCCTCGAATCGACGAACTCCTTGATCAACTCACGAGGTCCAAATACTTTAGTAAGATTGATCTGAATTATGTCTACCACCAAGTACCGATAGAACAGATAGATGTATGGAAAACCGCCTTCAAGTCAAAAGAAGGCCTTTTTGAATGGTTGGTCATGCCCTTTGGTTTGACAAATGCTCCGACCACTTTCATGAGGATGATGGATGATATCATGTGACCATTCACCAATAATTTTGTAGTGGTGTATCTGGATGATGTTCTCATTTACAACAAGACTTGGGTCGAACACTTGCAACATATTCAGCAGGTTCTGCACACCCTGCGGCAGCACAAGCTATATGCCAACTTGGAAAAATGCTCCTTCGACATGGACAGGGTCCATTACTACATAATTGATCATCATGGCGTAAATGTGGATCCAACCAAGATCCAAGTCATCTGTGATTGGCCAGCCCCAACTACACTCATTGAGCTTCGGAGCTTCTTGGGCCTTGCCAATTTCTACCACAGGTTTTTGTTGGGATTCTCCCATATTGCATGGACCCTTAGCCAAATAACCAGGGGTGGTGTTAAGGCAAAATTTGCGTGGGGCCGGTCCCAACAACAGGCATTCGATGATTTGAAGCAATGCTTGTGCTCAGCCCCAGTACTTTCACTACTAGACCTGGAACATCCCTTTGAGATCGAAACAGATGCTTCAGATTATGTGGTGGGCATCGTTCTCACTTAGCACGGCCACACTGTGGCCTATCATAGTGAGACACTATCATATGTTGTCCGTAAGTACCCTACTTATGACAAGTAAATGTACTCCATTATGAAATCCTGCCACCAGTGGAGACATTACATTCTTGGGAACGAGACAATCATCCACACTGATCATAAGCCACTGTAGTTCATGTAGACACAAGGAAAATTGTAGAATGATCGCCATCAAAAGTGGTCCACATACTTGCAGCAATTCCACCTCAACATCAAGTATAAAACATGAATCACCAATCGCTTCGTTGATTGCCTCAGAAGACCACCAGTCACGACACTCACCACGGTGCTAGCCTCCTACGACCATGAGACCTATAGATGGACCCAACTCTATGAGACAGACCTGGACTTCACCACCACCTACCAAATGTTGGATGCAAACGCAGTTGTCGATAATTTCCATCTTCAGGATGGGTTGTTGTGTTGTCTAGGCCATATCTGTGTTCCATTAAGCGAGCGAGCAAAGATTATCTGGGAAGCCCACTACATTCGGGTGGTAGGACACTTTGGCGTAAAAAATATAGTGGCAATGATACAAAAACATTTCTATTGGCCGAAACTTCGACAAGAGATCAACAAGTATATCAGGTCCTGCACTGCCTGCACTATTGCCAAACCGACCACTAAGAAACATGGCATGTACACCCCTCTTCCTACTCCTGATAGGCCATGGGAATCCATCTCAATGGACTACATGTCGGGCCTCCCATCCACCAAGTGGGGAAATGACTGTGTTTTTGTGGTTGTTGATCACTTTTCTAAGATGGTGATTTTGGTTGCCTGCAAGAAGAACATCACAACAGAGGCCATTGCCAAGCTCTTCTTTGAACGAGTCTGGGTACATTTTGGAATCCCACAAACCATTGTCTCAAATCGGGATAGTTGATTTCTCAGCACATTTTGGTCGAGCCCCTGGTCACTACTGGACACCAAGCTCACCAAATCCACGACCTTCCACCCCCAGACAGATGGCCAAACCGAGGTCGTCAATCGAATTATTGTGCATATCCTTCGCATGTATAATTCAAAGAACCCTTTCACATGGGATGAGAGCCTTCCCTATGTCCAACACATCTACAACCGAGCCCTACATAGCTCAACCAACCACAACCCCTTTCAGGTGGGGTTGGGATTCCAACCATTGGGTCCCATAGATGTTGCACTTCCCCTTGCGGTCACCTCGATCGAATCATCTCATGCTCCAACTAAAGCTGACAAAGCCACCCGCTTCATTGAGAAGATCCAACACATCTGCCAATAGGTTCAGGATATCCTACAAAAGTCCAATGACAAGTACAAGAAGCGCCATGATCAACATCGGGTGCCACATAAGTTTCAGGTGGGTGACAAAGTTTGGTTGCACTTGCAAAAGAATGCCTTACAGGACCCCATCAGAAGCTTCTCCCACTCCATTACGGATCGTACACCATCACCAAGGTCATGGTGGATAATTCTTTTGAGCTCAACATTCCTCCTTTCCTTGGTCTGCACCCAGTGTTCAACATGGATCTCCTACACCCTTATTTCCCACCATTATTAGACACCTCAGACGTAGCAGAGAAGCTGACACCAACATATCTCAACCCCGACTACATACAACATGCATCTAGCGATCATATTTTGGACACACAGATCAAGGGAACTCGAAAACAAAGGATCCATCTTTATCGAGTCGTCAAACCAGGGTAGCTCCTACACCAAGGCAAGTGGCTCACCTGGGGCCAAATTCAGCAGAAATTTCCTCATCTGATGGGGGAACTCAATGAAATGGAGACCATTTCTTCCTAAGGAGGGAGGATTGATCCAGGTGGATATCGGTGGCCACCCACCTTTTCCAACTGTCTCAAAACAGTTTTCTGACAATTTTGGCAATTTATTTTTAACAATTTTAACTTCCAGGGCCATTTTGAGGTCCTAAATGAAGGTTTTTCAGGATAGAGATTTTCAATGATATCTAAAGGCATGATTGAGCCCCCAAAATTAATATCCTCGATGATACCTTTCCAACGGGCTATCATACACCTAAAACAGAGATCGTATGCAAAAGTTACGACCCCAGGAAGTTGATGTACTAACTTACCCAAACGGGGCCCACATGAATTTTGGTGCTTCATCTCCTAGGGTTAGGTTTTTGGATGTCTAGGGTTTTTGGGATTCTTGTTTATTGTAAAATTGCCTTCAGAGCCTCATTGTAATCATCTTCTTGCCAATGAGCGTAGCTGTCACATATCTTTTCAGAGATAAGCCACCACCATTCCATCAAGCTTGTTTCTGTCGCATTTTACAGTTTCAGCTTATTTACTTATTGAATAGAAAACAATTTTTACTGTATCTCTGTTATTTTTTGCTAAGCACCTATTAATAATTTGTAGTCATTTCGTTCTGCTTAAAAAATCTGGATCATAATTGTCTCTATATTGTGGTTTGGGTCAGGATTTTCCCAACCTACAATTTGTGCGATAACATTTTGGAGGTGTTGTTGGGAAGGATTTTGAATCCTCTTCTGAACCCTAACGACACTTTGGAAAGCTATCTCAAATAATTTCCCTAGATTTCCTGGTGACTCCACCTAAAGTACATTCCTCTTCCACCTGTGATGAGCTCTTCTTGAATCTCATTTGGAAACTCCACCTTCCCATAACCCTTCTTCCCTTAAGACTTTTCCCCAGGTTGGTTCAAACGTTCTAAGGTTTACCGAAGAAGGCCCCCTCTCAAGTATCCCATTGTCAAAAACCTTTTCCACGATACCCTTCCCCTTGCTCCAATGTCTCACACTTGGTAAAAGGACCTTTATAAACCCTTTAACATGGACAACATCCCTAGATACCCCAACACAATGTCGAAAGAATCTCACAAATGGTTTCCAAAGCTTCCAGGAAATCATTTCACCACTACAAATGATCATCTCTACATCGTAGGCCGAGACATGGAAAATGTAGAAGTGGAACATGAGGATGTAGCAATGAGGATATTAGCCTCATCTTTGACCTAATATGCTCAGAGATAGTTCAAAGGGCTACCTGAAAATCACATAGCATCTTATGTGTATTTTTCCAAGTTATTCAAGAACATATGGACAATGAAGAAAGACAATGGGATGCTTGTATCTCAGTTCTATCAGATAAAGAAAAAGGAGAATGTGATAGTGAGTGAATTTGACACCAGATTCGACAAATTATAAAGCCAAATTCTAATATATTTGCGTCCTACGGCTACAGTTGTTCATCTCCTCTGTATGAATGCATTTGATGGGATATTCCACTTTATTCTGAAGGACAAGAATCCCACCACTTTGGCACAATACAAAGAGTATAGTGCAGAGATTGAAGAAAATATCCTTGACTCAAAGGTTGACCCTTTCCAATACCCTCGTGTCAAGGAAAAAGAAAAGACTAAGGCTTCTAGTAGCAGTGATCCTAATCCAATTGCCCTCTTGACTCAGAAGATAGATCAGATGAGTACTCTGTTTTTCCAATCACATAATCAAATCATGGGTTGATTAACCACTATGGAAAGAAACCAATATGCCCCCAGACCTTAGTTTACTAGACAACAGAGAGATACCACAGGTTGGAAACCGAGGCCTTGACAAGAGGAAAAGGCCCCTGATACTTTGAAACCAGTTGGAATGGTTGACACAAAACAAACAATGTGGTGTTCTCCATGCCAAGAACATCACTGAGAGTATGAGTGTCCTCGATGAGACGAATATTCTTCTGACTATATGAATTTCATGGATATGATATGTAACTTCCAAGAGGAAGAGGTCACACAAGAACAAATAAATGAAGCCAGAAGACAGGGAGAAAGAGGGGAGACTCTGAGCTTTTAATCAATTGACAGACGATTAGAGGAAGGAACTAAGGAAGAATGAATATTTGTCATACACTAGAAGAATTAAATCTTCAACGCCTCCATCACAACCTACAACTCCTCCATCTACAGAGAAGGTGGTCCCACCACTTCCACCTCTAGTACATGATTTGCTTCCAAAGCCAACTCCAACATATGAGATTCAGTTGAACATAGACGTTGCAACCATGTTTGGGAAGTTAAATATGACGGTTCCTATGATAGAAATGTACAAAATCCCTTCTGTAAGGAGGGAAGTCTTGAAGTTATTACATGTGTCGACTTAGAAGGAGGATCCTCCAATCATTTTTAACACCATGTATCTCTATCGTAAAAAAGATAACAATCATCCTTTTTATCTTTCATATTTGGGTGTGAATGGATTCCACCTGAACAAATGTATGTTGGATTCGGGGGCCTCGACAAATGTCATGTAATTGAAGGTAATGGAACAACTTGGCTTGAAAATGACCTGATCGTATGGAAATGTGTGTGGAATTGATTCTAAAATGGTTAAGGTTTATGGATTATGTGAGAACAATGAGATCTTCTTGATTGATTTTCCACACATCAACCTCCTTATGAACATAGTAGTAATCGATGTCCCAGATTCTTGGGGGATGCTCTTATCGAGGAGTTTGTTTGTTTCCCTTGGAGGTTTCCTTAGCATGGATCTCACCCATGCACACATTCCCATTGGATATGGAACCTTTGAGGTATTATATAGTCAAGAGCGAGTTGACAAGCATGTGATTGATCCCAACAGTCTTTATTATACAAGCAAGGAAGAGTTTGAGGAGGTTCCATATACCATTGAGTATGATCCATGAGACTTACCATTCATGCAGGAGGAATGCATAGACATGATACTCCCAAGGACAGATGAATACAAAGAAAATCTTGCAAATTTCCAAGGGAATGATCCAAGCTCTATCGAAATATTGAAGAAAGAAGATAATAAGGACAAAGAACATGAAGAAGCCATAAAAAATGAAGTCATCACAGAACCTTCTTCCTATCCTTACATTGAGAATATACCTTACATAAACTACAATGAATTAAGTCTTGCGTTCATGTGAGACAAGAAGAAGGGAAAGCCTAAATATGACCAGAAGGATGACAACTTGTGGCTTCACCCTTACATTATCAAGAAGAAGTCTGAGAAAGAGAAGTATTATTTGACAGCCTTGGATGGGAGAAAGATGCCATTGCTAGTGGATGGGTCTCTTCACCGGATCTACATTCAGATCACTTGACATCTTCAGGGCCCAAACCCCAGGTAAGTAGGTAGGTCATTTTGTTTTCCTACATTTTCATATTGATTGATCATAAAAGTTAGGTGCATTTCATATTTCATTTTTCTCTATTTGTATATTGATTTCATGTTTAGTTTAGAAATTTTTGAAAAAATGCTAAAATTTTATTTTCTAGATTAGTTTCATTTTTTGATGTATATGGACGAAGGGTGATAGAAACACCCTATATTTTATAGTGTTATGTTTCAGTGTAGGCACAGGTCCACCAAGAGATGTTGTGGTTATCACACACTCTATGATGAGTACATGTAACAAAGTACGAGCCAGATGTTATCCCTAACTTCTACGGATAACTAAGGAGATGATGTCTCGATGCCATCAAGTTGCAGACATGGAGTACTGAGAGACATCTTGACCAATAGTATCCACTTGCGTAGACAGAGACCCACATAACCACCATAGCTCCAGGTTCATCACGACGGTATCCACCACATCATCTGGCCTCCAGAATACATTGGGTCTTTATCCATGAGGTGCAAGCCAGGTATTATGGTGAGTGTCAATTCAATATTTGAGGCATTTGAGTTTGTTACAACTATTACTGCTTTTGATTATGTAATGTTTTCTTGGACATTATGCTCTTTTCCCTTTTTCACTTTGGTAGTTGACATTGCGCCCTAGTAAGTGGGTCACCTTTGGGGATAGGTTTTCTACTAGGAGGTCCTCTTGACGATTCATCGTGCCACTCTCGACCATACTTGTCACTTTCCACACTTCATCCCCTCATCTCCATATCGTTTTGTATTTTTGGGTGTATTGACCCAAGAAGGGGTTTTCCCTCATTTCATGGGAAGAAGGAACTAAATTCTGAGAGGATTGTAGCTGGAAAACGATATTATCCAACCATTAACCTTCTATATGCTCGCCCTGGGATCTCGAGGACAATGAAATGTATCTCATAAGAAACTTATGGGACCCGTGGAAAAATATAAATAACAAAATTTCAACCAAGATGGAGCATGTGTGAGCATTATTTTTAATGCTTAGGTAGAATCCCCACACATGTGTTCAAGTTTGGGAAGCATGACGTGACCATGGTAGAGTCAAGGTGGGAACATTTTTTCATTCTTAGGTAGAAGCCCCACCTTGGTTTCAACCTGGAAACATCTTAAAAGGAATAAAAGGCAATAAATGGGCTTGTAAAAAGGTTGCATTGAAAATGAAGGTGCACCACGCCCTCTACAAAGGCACCCATAAATGAGACACTACATCCCCTTTTATTTCATGAACCTCATGCCCAAAAGTCTTCCCCTCATCCACATGACTTAGAAGGAGGTACCCTCGGGAAACACCCCTAAACTTGTGGTACAATTCACCCAATAGGTTGTTTTGTTAACCCTCCCATACCTAAACTTGGAAAATTGCATAGGGTCTTTGAGCATTGGTTTATTTCGATGAGATGGTTTGGATGTACTTTCTTAGATGGATCTTTTATTCATTTTATTTACTCATCATGATGAATTTGAATTGAGGTCCTTGGAGAGTGTATCCATTTGTCTTTGCAGGACCCAGCAGATGGACAGTTTTGGAAGAATTAGCCTAGCTTGGGATTCCATGGGGCTTGAAGCCCACGGGTTGGATATCAGGGCCCACATGTCGAATGATAAAGACATGCCTTTGGAGGCCTATAAGACATCATGGAGGACCTAACCTATCCCCTACCACCCAAACAAATTGCCTAAGGATGCCAAAACATCACAGTTGAGGGCTTAAGGTCATATTAGGGCTAGAGTTTGGCGGTGATTAAGGACACTTGGAACATTTTGGAGGAAATAACACTTGGATCATGGAATAAAGGCATGGATTGAATACTATTAGCCTTTGGAGGCCTATATTTTCCTTCTCCAACTCAACAAATTGACCAAAAGTGCCAAACATTTCCCAAGAAGGGGGTGATGTCATGTTTTTAGGGTTTCTCTTATGTGCAAAGTATGAATTAAATAATAATGCTTTTGTAAAGGGGAAAGATAAGGGTTGTTGATCCCTTATCTTGTGTTTTACCTTAATATTTGTCAACAAACTATCTTTTAGAGGATTTGTATAAATAGATATCATTTGTATCTCATTTGGAACATAACTCTCCCATTGTGAGAAGGCTCATAGCTGAAATTTGCGCTCTCTTTAGGAAATCTCTCTCTCTTGTGCTCTTGTGCTCTTGTTATGGTTTCTTCATGCTATTGGTGGAAGAGGTAGTGCGCTACCTCTCTTGGAGATATTCTCTTTCATTTGTGGTGGATTAGTCTTGGTAAAAGGAGCTTTATCTTGTTGTTTCTTGGACTAGGTAAGGAATCTATCTTATTGTTGCTCCATTACTTGGTTGCAAGTTTGATTTGATAGACTTATTGGGGAGTATAAGAGTATACAAATCTACCATATCCATAATTTTGTGTCTTGGAATATTCTGTTGCATAAGGTTTTACTAGGAGAAGTAAAAGGGTTTACACCCTCCTAGTACTTCCTAGTTAGCCTTGCTTTCTTTGAGGAGTAAAAGGGTTTACACCCACAAGGAGATACCATTGCTAGATCAATATTTATTTGACTCCATAACCCAATAGCTAAAGGCACTAATCTAATTGCATTGGAGATATAAAATCTTGCATTGCTTAATGTGAAAACTCAGGATTTTGAGATTGTCTAAATTGAAATCAATTATATGATTTATATGCTTGGTTGAGCCACTAGGGTGTCTCATTTTGCTAAGTGATTCTTTATGCTATTATAAATTTTAATCTACAGTCATTAGGGTTGCATAAACCCTAAAACAAATCTCTTAATAACTCACAAACCAACCATCAAAAATCGCTAGAAGTTTTCCCCTATAATCTATCAATCTCAACACACCTTTTGGGTGGATTTTGGGAAAGTTAAGGAGTTTGATTTCCTTTCTGTAACTTGTGTGCTATAGACATGAGGATGATAATTATCTCTTCAACATTTTTTTATGACAGCCTTATCTTGTTTCTAAAGTTTCATGCATCAATACTTGAGTTAAACTAGTCATTGCTAGCTTGTCTCTTGCATCTTTAACTAGAATTTTAGCAAAATTATTTGAAGCTCTCATTATCTTTTGTTGCTGATATATAACATTGTTTATTTATGCAATTAGGGAAAACAATATTAACTTGTTTGTCCAACACATTATTGGGCTTTTATCTTTTTGTTTCCTTGTGTCTTAGGTAGGTACAATCACTTCTTGGCATGTATACTATACTGTGGTACGACTTCCATCATCTATGAGACTCTTTTAAATCCCTTTTTACCTTCCATAATTGACCTAAAGGGGGACACTTCATCATCTCTTCATCTTCCATCTCATTTCCCCTAGGGTCAACTGAGATTCCCCCCTTGAGGTGATTACTTCATCTCTAAAGTGACAGGAATACCTATATACGGTCACAGTGGGTAGGTGTTCTCTTAATTGTCACCATATTGTGGTTTGGGTCATTCTTTTCCCAACCTGAAACTTGTGCAATAATAGAGCTCAAACATACTATAGAGTTCCCCCTCTAATTTTCAGAGCCACATTTTCCTCGCATATCACCTAGCAACTACCTTAGTAATTCATCACATAGGACTCAATTGCAACTCCATTAGTAGATAACCCATCAAAAGGGAAAAACTGGACTGAAATTTGTTGAAATGACCCCAAAGTTGTCTTCTAGTAAAAAGCAAACCTCTTAAATGCAGAATTTTATGCCCTGACATGTAGGGATAACTAGAGGATTTTTTCCCCTATGATTTTTATCACAATCAACAGTTCCATAGATGATATCTATGGTTATCCATGGACATTTTCTAGATATGTTCCTTACATTTGCTCACTTGACTCTCGTGATGATGTTTTGAAAAAGATCGTACCATTCATTGCAATATCTTGTGTTTTCTCATATTTGATAATATTTCTTTCTATATTTGTCATGAACGTGACAATAATTGGTGTAATCTGATAATGGCTCATAACACTCTAAAATTTTATCTCCTATTGGGTTGTACCATGGTGGGTTCATAGTTTTCGAATAGAAGTGTGTTGCATTTTGAGTCAAGTGTACTACTAGAAACTTAAATAGGTGTTCCATATAATTTTCCTATCTCACATAGCCACATCCATGCAATTCATCATATTCCTGCTCAATGTTGACTTGTCATATGTCTTACATCAAGGTATATACTTAATAGTACCATGTAGAAAATCCTTATCTCAAGAGCTTTAATCTCGAGGTTGATGTGGTGCAAACCCCCTTCTCTCCAAGGGTTGCACAACCTCCTGGTCTAGGATATTCCAATATTCTAAGCCGAAATGTCCCCTCGGGTCCCCACTGTAATCTTCAATGACTAGAACCATGGGTTCTTTTACAAAACTCTAGCTGCGTAAACTAGCACCAGGTGTAATCTTCCTCTCCATGTGACCACGGGCGGTGACCACGGGCCTAAACAAAAGGTGCTTCGCTTTTTGCGACCTCGGGTATTCCATTGTGAGTCAAACTGACTCTCTGATCTCCCAAACTATGAATAGATCATAGTGAATGCTAGCTCCTTCCCTTAACTTTCGTCTATGTGACCTCCGACTAGAACCTGGGGCTCAACCCTTCGAGCGTTTCAGGAATTCACATTTCGTGAAGTTGGGTGATAGTCCACCTCCTTCCTCTTGACTTGTGAATTCTGAATTCTCCCTAGATAATTGACGGTACTTATCTCTCCCGCAACCAACGGTTGATATTTACTTTGCGACTTCATGTATCGGATATTTTCACTTCCAATCTTCCGATTTGTGAAATTCCAAAAGATCCTCGTGACTAATGAGTGCATGACTTCTCCAAGATCTAACGGTCTAAAATGGTTCAGTTCCTCTTGCATGGATCTTAACCCTTAATCTTCTCCAGCTTTCAAAATTTCTTCTTCTTAAGGATTTCTCCCGCTAAATCCTCCATACTTGTCCTTCCTTCGAACCTTGAATTCCTCAAAGGGATTTCTTCGACACTTAGTCGATTTCTGGTTCTGTGTACTCCTTGCAGCTGACCTCTTCACTGGATTACGATAAAACATATTATTTCTATAAGTCAAATACTTCGCCTATGCACTCCTTGTGCTTAATATGCACATTCTACATATAAAAATCCCACACTATCTCTTCTTAGCTCCGAGTCGAAAAATACTCTCTCACACGCACTCCTTGCGTTCGGTATGCACTCCTTGCATAACTTACAAAAGAGAACTCTTAAAACTTATTCAACTATTCATTCATCGTAGATTTCATACATTCATAAAACACATAACAGCAATAAAACTCTGAAACAGTATCAACATGGTACGATTGGATAAATTTCATCTATTCTATTCATTTCAAGAAAACACAGTAATTACAGGTACCATCCCCTTACAAGAAATACCACGAAAACTTGTCTAACCGAAAGCGCTTTCTTTGGCTCCTCTCTATCTTATCTAAGTTCTATCACCTATCACTCTAGCAGTTATCTACTCAGTTTAATTTAATGCAACCTAATGACTAATCAAGGAAAATATCCTACACCTATAATATATTATAGTCGTGTAAGGATTTACAATAGTTCTGTCGTTTCAAACGGTGGCTTGACTTTTCATACAAAAAATTAATTAAAAAAAATTTGAAAACCTTCACACCTCTACCAAGTTGGTTAAGAGTTAGTTTGTCTCTTTCAAAGTGTTGATGTGTCGACTTCATTTCCATGTCCATTTTTTTCTGGATTTGATAGCGATGCTCCTGCATCATACTCCTCTGGCCAAAATATTCATGGACTCCTATCCATGAGCTCTTGCACTATTTTTCCATGCTTCAAAATATCAGGTTCAGTTACCCAACTTGAATCTTCCACAAGGTGATCCTTCCACTTTACCAAATATTCAGGATACATCTTTCTTTCGATTTTCTTTCCAACTCTCTGTTACAAAATTTTCTCCATCTGAGTTTTTTCTACTGTGGGCATCTGTTCTTCCCACTGAATCTCTTCTTGATCATCTAATTATCCTGTGCCATCTCTATTATAAGGATACAGTTCTGCAGCGTTGAATATTGGTGATATCCCAACATTATCTGACAACTCGATCTCATAAGCATTTGCTACAAATTTCTTAAGGATCTTGTATGGTCCTATCTTCTTCATCATAAATTTATTATATGTTCCTCTTGGAAACCTTTCCTTTCTCAAATGAGATAAAACTTCATCTCCCACTTTAAATTGAACTTCCCTTCTTTTATGATCCACTTTGTCCTTATACTTTTGATTAATATCTTGTATCTGCCTCCTAACTTGATCATGAAGTCTTTGCATTTCTATAGAAAAATATTTTGCTCCAACGCTCCTGAATTCATCTTGATTCAATTCTCTCAATTCTGCAACCCCTCTTGGTTGTCTTCCATATACTATCTCAAATAGACTTTTTCCAATGCTTTTATTAACTGAATTGTTAAATGCAAATTTTGCCTATGCCAGAATATAAACCCACTGACGACCTTGTTCAGTGACTAAGCTCCTTAACAAATTTCACAGACTCTTGTTCACCACTTCAGTTTGTCCGTCTATCTGAGGGTGATATGTTGAACTAAAATATAAATTAGTTCCCAACCTCTTCCATAGAGTCCTCCAAAAGTGTCCTACAAACTTAGTGTCCCTGTGTGAAACTATACTTCTAGGAAATCCATATAATCTCACAACTTCTCTGAAAAACAAATTGGCTATGTGTGTAGCATCATTTGTTTTCTGGCATGCTATGAAATG
>ML833098.1:90087-104398 GCA_009831015.1 Picea engelmannii
AAAAGGGGATTCCTAGGAACTATATCAAGGAAGAGTATCATCCAATGCTTGCTAGTCTTCAACGATTCCTCACTTGTGAGGGCAGGTATGTTGTAACCTTCCTATATCATCTTAGACTTATGTTACACTTTGAAGGAGGTCCTAAAATTGATTTCCCATATTTTTTATGGATGAGTCTGAACAAGATGGTAAGAGGTGTCAAATCCCTATCCAAAACTGAGAAGACTAGCATTTATCATCAAGGTCTTATTAAGATGTTAGTTATACATGAAATCAGGAAGCAAGGGATTAGCTGGAAAATCCTCATCACTCAACACCTTTCCACAGAAAAAAAACCTGTAGAGGGAGCCCAGCCTGCTCCAGAGAAAGATAAGGAACCTCAAGAGAAAAAGGGCAAGAAATATAAGGTAACTCCATCATCCTCCAGAACAATGAGCCAAAAAGATAAAGCTAGTAAACAAGCAGGGCCCTCTTCCACAATCAATAAGATTTTTAAAAGTCAAGAATCAAAAGGTAAATCCAAATTAGTGGAGGAGACCTCAATAGTAGCACTTGAAGAGAAAGGTCATAAGACAAAAAACATGAGAAAAGAAAAGAATAGCTTAGAAAATAAAAATGAACAGTCTATAGAACAATCCCCTGTAACGATTCCACAAATAGAAAAGAAGAAAATGAAGCTTGTGAGCACGTCTGATCCATTACCCCCTCGTAAAAGAACCACAAGGAGCATGTAAAAGAAAGGAAAATTAGTTGTCAGTCATCATACACATGAAGAACCAATAGATCTTACCTCCCTTCTCAAGACCTATCAGTCCAGGATGACATCCCTAGCTTGACTGAGGAACAAGTTACTATTACTTTATGTGGGATGATGGAGGAAGTGGAGGAAAGAGAATACATCCAGCCAGAAACAATGGGGTCAACAAGAACCTTAACAAAAGAACAGATGAAGAAAAAGATTGGGGAGCTGCAAAAACAAAACCAGGAACTCAGACAAAAAGTGAAGGAATACCAACTATTGGACAGGTATATCAAAAAAGAAAACGAATAACTGAAGGCAACCAGCCAACAACTTCAAGATGACCATGAAGAGATTTCTAATAGTATCAAGAAGGTACTAAGACTCTTACAATATATTAGGGTCATAAAAAGGGAGCTGAAAGCAGAAGCCTCAACCATCAACATTATTGATCCACAGAAGTAAAGAATGGAGTCTCAAATTTTGAAAAATTTTGATTTGTTTCAGTTGCATGAGGACATGCAATGGTTTTAGCATGGGGGAATGCTGAGCCTCTAAATTGACATCCCCACAACCCTAACATACTCCTCATCTATACCTGTTTGGCTTACCTAAGCTTGGATAAATGACAAAGAACACTACCATTAGCCATTAATGAGGTCATAAGGTAAAGTATAATTGAATTCGTGCATTTTGTGGTTTATTGAGCTAGGAGACTAAATGTTTCATGTACTAATGTTTTAAATTGCCATGTATAACCTTTGACCTCTAGATGAGTCCAACATTTCTGTATCAGCTCAGCCATCCGGTACTTATGCGCCAGATTTCCACTGTCCAAATCCGATACCAAGCGCACCTTCCATTCAGATCCGGTACCAAATCATCCACTGTCGTGATCTGGTACCAATGACCGCAGAATGTTCTAGTCTAGCACCAACCACTTGCATACTGTTCGGATCTGGTACCATTTACCGAATCTCACCTGTCACGATCCGGTACCAATACAGGAAGCAGAATATACCAAGTTTATCTCCAGATTGTGCCCAAGATAATTGGTCGATGTTTGTTGAATCATCAAAGCTCTAGCAAGGTTATGTTAAGTTAGTTTGTTTATTGCTTCATCCTCATACACTTCGTGTCATGGGGATGAAGCTTAAAATATGTAACCGAATATATAAATTTGACAATTGACTGATCTGCTAAAGATTTCACCTCCTTGTGTTTCACGACTAAGACTGTTTAAATAGTCATGGCAAGGAAGGTGGAGGTAGTAGAGAGTTAGCATAACATAGTATGTGAAGCAGTGTTACATATTGCAGAACATATTTTGAGTTGAAGTTTAATAGAAGGATGTCATTTATTTCCAGGTCTTGATCATTTATGAATAAATGTGAGTTGAGTTGTTAGCACAATTTAATTCTATGTTTTGAAATTTGTGTAAGAGGAATGTGTGGATTGAAAGAAAGCTTACTGTAGACTCCAGTCGCTGACCTGTTGAAGCGACAAGGGCCCACCGCCCAACAAAGGTCAACATCCTTATAGATTAGTGTTAGCAGCTGATTTCAATAGTATAAATGTTAGACTAGTTGAAGCTTTGATCTTTTCAGAGGATAGCAGTATAGTTCAGTTTAGGTTTCGATTGCTCAGAAATATTTGTTTTTGCATATGCTTTGTTTCTATTTTTATGAATTTGATTTTGTTTCATATACATAAATGTTGGCAACAATAGTCAGACATATTTGAAGGAGAACTAGTGAAGTTCACAACAACACATTGTGAACCACAACATACTCAGTATATTGACTATTGAACTACCCATGCTATGTCTTGATGATTGATGTGTGATTTCCCTTTTAGAAGTGTGATTGCATAGTTAGTTTTCTGGGTCAGATAGCAGAGTTGATCTGTCAAAAGAACTCCATCTCATACTTGCATGTGCCATAATGGAGTAGATAGCTCCTCTGTGAAAGACAACCAAAGTGTGTTTTGATTTGCTAGTTTGTTTTGTTTCCATCATGCATAATCTAGAATAGTTCTATACTCATGACATTAGAATTACCTTCCTTACTGGTGTCTTGTAACTTTGTTGATTACGAATCCCAGATTGATAATTAATGAGTGCATTATATTACACATATAAGTAGCACAACAATGACCATAAATACAGTGGAAGATGCTTATCAGATTGCATTGAAGGCAAAAGAAAAGTTGGCCAGGAACCAAAGTTAGCGAAACAGAAGCAGAGGCTTGAATAGAGGTAAGGGGATTTTCTATGATAAGGCACTGGAAAATAAGGGTGAGAATGAGAAATTATCTGGTCACTTTGAAAGGGGAGGAAGTTCTCAAAAAAGACCATTTGGTGGGAGAAATTATTTTCCTCAAGGAAGAGGAAGAGGTAGAGGAGGTGGAGTTAAATGTTATGCCTATGGAAAAACATGACACATGTCTTGGGAATGCCTCGAGAGGAAGAAAGAAGGAGGAGGAGAAGCACACATTTCTGAAGCCCAAAAGAATGTGGAAGCAAAGGAAACATAAGGAGGACAAAACCTTATGATGAGGAAAGTTCTTTTAAAGCCAGAGAAGGAATTAGAAAGCTCAACTCAGTGAATGAGGTTGTTCAGGACTTTTTGTAAAACAAAAGACAAAGTTTGCAAGATGATTATAGACAATGGGAGCATTGATAATCTAGTCTCTACAGAAATGGTGGAGAAATTGGAGTTGGAGACAACTGCACACCCAAGCCCATATAAAGTTTCGTGGTTGCAGAAAGGACATCAAGTAATGGTAAGTCAACAATGAAAATTTGAATTTAAAATATGAGGCTATAAAGATGAGATTCCGTGTGATGTAATTACTATGGATGTTTGTCATATTTTGTTGGGGAGAACATGGCAGTTTGATAGGAATGTCATTCATGGTGGGAGGAAAAATACTTGTACTCTGGAAAAAAATGGTAGAACCCACATGTTATTGCCAATAGAAGAGAATAAATAAAAGGAAGAAACCAACACAAGAATACTTCTCATGAGTGAGAAGGAACTCTTGAAGGAAATCAAGAAAGATCAAGAAATACAATTTGTTGTAGTAAGGAAGTCAAGAGTTATACTTACCAATACTTCTATGGATGATTTACCTGAATAAATCCAAGAATTGTTAGAGAATTTTGCTGACATAGTAGTGGATAAGTTGCCTCACTCATTACCACCCATTAGGAGTATTAGCCATCATATTGAATTGATTCCAGGAGCCAGTTTGCCAAATAAAACAACGTATAAGCTGACACCTCAAGAGAATAATAAGTTAAGAATTAAGTTTAGGAGTTGTTGGACAGAGGTTTAGTTAGGGAAAGTCAAAGCCCATGTGCAATGCCAACTGTATTGAGTCCAAAGAAAAATGGGGGATGGCGAATGTGTACAGATTCTAGAGCCATGAACAAGATTACCATCAGGTATAGATTTCATTTACCCAAGATGGATGATTTGATGGATTGTTTGAGTGGACAAGCTATTTTTTAAAAATAAACTTGAAGAGTGGATATAATCAGATAAGAATGAGAGAGGGAGATGAATGGAAGACAACATTCAAGACAAATGAAGGTTTGTTTGAATGGCTAGTCATGCCATTTGGATTGAAAAATGTTCCAAGCACATTTATGAGGTTGATGAATGAAATACTGAAGGACTTCATAGTAAATTTGTCATTGTATATATGGATAACCTTAGGGTTTGAGCACCTTAAGGAAATGTATCAGAAAGATCCAAATTTTAAGGAGGCTTATGAAGCATATGAAAATCCTTTGTTGAGGGATAACAACTCATGGGAAGAATATTTGATCCAGGATGGATTGTTATTTAAAGGAAGCCAATTGTGTATATCAAGATGTTCAATGAGAGATAATTTGTTGAAAGAAAAACATAGTGGAGGTCTAACCAGACATTTCGATCATGACAAAACATTTGCACAGCTGAATAGTTTGTATTATTGGCCAAGTATGAGGGCATATGGGAAGAAATTTGTAGACCGATGTAGTATTTATCAACATGCAAAAGGAAAGAGATAAAATACTGGTTTGTATCATCCATTGCCTATTCCAGAAAGGCCTTGGGATGCAATTAGTATGGATTTTGTATTGGGGTTACCTAGAACTCAGAAAGGAAGTGATTCCATATTTGTCGTGTTCGATAGATTTTATAAAATGTCACATTTCATAGCATGCCAGAAAACAAATGATGCTACACACATAGCCAATTTGTTTTTCAGAGAAGTTGTGAGATTATATGGATTTCCTAGAAGTATAGTTTCACACAGGGACACTAAGTTTGTAGGACACTTTTGGAGGACTCTATGGAAGAGGTTGGGAACTAATTTATATTTTAGTTCAACATATCACCCTCAGATAGACGGACAAACTGAAGTGGTGAACAAGAGTCTGTGAAATTTGTTAAGGAGCTTAGTCACTGAACAAGGTCGTCAGTGGGTTTATATTCTGGCATAGGCAAAATTTGCATTTAACAATTCAGTTAATAAAAGCATTGGAAAAAGTCTATTTGAGATAGTATATGGAAGACAACCAAGAGGGGTTGCAGAATTGAGAGAATTGAATCAAGATGAATTCAGGAGCGTTGGAGCAAAATATTTTTCTATAGAAATGCAAAGACTTCATGATCAAGTTAGGAGGCAGATACAAGATATTAATCAAAAGTATAAGGACAAAGTGGATCATAAAAGAAGGGAAGTTCAATTTAAAGTGGGAGATGAAGTTTTATCTCATTTGAGAAAGGAAAGGTTTCCAAGAGGAACATATAATAAATTTATGATGAAGAAGATAGGACCATACAAGATCCTTAAGAAATTTGTAGCAAATGCTTATGAGATCGAGTTGTCAGATAATGTTGGGATATCACCAATATTCAACGCTGCAGAACTGTATCCTTATAATAGAGATGGCACAGGATAATTAGATGATCAAGAAGAGATTCAGTGGGAAGAACAGATGCCCACAGTAGAAAAAACTCAGATGGAGAAAATTTTGTAACAGAGAGTTGGAAAGAAAATCGAAAGAAAGATGTATCCTGAATATTTGGTAAAGTGGAAGGATCACCTTGTGGAAGATTCAAGTTGGGTAACTGAACCTGATATTTTGAAGCATGGAAAAATAGTGCAAGAGCTCATGGATAGGAGTCCATGAATATTTTGGCCAGAGGAGTATGATGCAGGAGCATCGCTATCAAATCCAGAAAAAAATGGACATGGAAATGAAGTCGACACATCAACACTTTGAAAGAGACAAACTAACTCTTAACCAACTTGGTAGAGGTGTGAAGGTTTTCAAATTTTTTTTAATTAATTTTTTGTATGAAAAGTCAAGCCACCGTTTGAAACGACAGAACTATTGTAAATCCTTACACGACTATAATATATTATAGGTGTAGGATATTTTCCTTGATTAGTCATTAGGTTGCATTAAATTAAACTGAGTAGATAACTGCTAGAGTGATAGGTGATAGAACTTAGATAAGATAGAGAGGAGCCAAAGAAAGCGCTTTCGGTTAGACAAGTTTTCGTGGTATTTCTTGTAAGGGGATGGTACCTGTAATTACTGTGTTTTCTTGAAATGAATAGAATAGATGAAATTTATCCAATCGTACCATGTTGATACTGTTTCAGAGTTTTATTGCTGTTATGTGTTTTATGAATGTATGAAATCTACGATGAATGAATAGTTGAATAAGTTTTAAGAGTTCTCTTTTGTAAGTTATGCAAGGAGTGCATACCGAACGCAAGGAGTGCGTGTGAGAGAGTATTTTTCGACTCGGAGCTAAGAAGAGATAGTGTGGGATTTTTATATGTAGAATGTGCATATTAAGCACAAGGAGTGCATAGGCGAAGTATTTGACTTATAGAAATAATATGTTTTATCGTAATCCAGTGAAGAGGTCAGCTGCAAGGAGTACACAGAACCAGAAATCGACTAAGTGTCGAAGAAATCCCTTTGAGGAATTCAAGGTTCGAAGGAAGGACAAGTATGGAGGATTTAGCGGGAGAAATCCTTAAGAAGAAGAAATTTTGAAAGCTGGAGAAGATTAAGGGTTAAGATCCATGCAAGAGGAACTGAACCATTTTAGACCGTTAGATCTTGGAGAAGTCATGCACTCATTAGTCACGAGGATCTTTTGGAATTTCACAAATCGGAAGATTGGAAGTGAAAATATCCGATACATGAAGTCGCAAAGTAAATATCAACCGTTGGTTGCGGGAGAGATAAGTACCGTCAATTATCTAGGGAGAATTCAGAATTCACAAGTCAAGAGGAAGGAGGTGGACTATCACCCAACTTCACGAAATGTGAATTCCTGAAACGCTCGAAGGGTTGAGCCCCAGGTTCTAGTCGGAGGTCACATAGACGAAAGTTAAGGGAAGGAGCTAGCATTCACTATGATCTATTCATAGTTTGGGAGATCAGAGAGTCAGTTTGACTCACAATGGAATACCCGAGGTCGCAAAAAGCGAAGCACCTTTTGTTTAGGCCCGTGGTCACCGCCCGTGGTCACATGGAGAGGAAGATTACACCTGGTGCTAGTTTACGCAGCTAGAGTTTTGTAAAAGAACCCATGGTTCTAGTCATTGAAGATTACAGTGGGGACCCGAGGGGACATTTCGGCTTAGAATATTGGAATATCCTAGACCAGGAGGTTGTGCAACCCTTGGAGAGAAGGGGGTTTGCACCACATCAACCTCGAGATTAAAGCTCTTGAGATAAGGATTTTCTACATGGTACTATTAAGTATATACCTTGATGTAAGACATATGACAAGTCAACATTGAGCAGGAATATGATGAATTGCATGGATGTGGCTATGTGAGATAGGAAAATTATATGGAACACCTATTTAAGTTTCTAGTAGTACACTTGACTCAAAATGCAACACACTTCTATTCGAAAACTATGAACCCACCATGGTACAACCCAATAGGAGATAAAATTTTAGAGTGTTATGAGCCATTATCAGATTACACCAATTATTGTCACGTTCATGACAAATATAGAAAGAAATATTATCAAATATGAGAAAACACAAGATATTGCAATGAATGGTACGATCTTTTTCAAAACATCATCACGAGAGTCAAGTGAGCAAATGTAAGGAACATATCTAGAAAATGTCCATGGATAACCATAGATATCATCTATGGAACTGTTGATTGTGATAAAAATCATAGGGGAAAAAATCCTCTAGTTATCCCTACATGTCAGGGCATAAAATTCTGCATTTAAGAGGTTTGCTTTTTACTAGAAGACAACTTTGGGGTCATTTCAACAAATTTCAGTCCAGTTTTTCCCTTTTGATGGGTTATCTACTAATGGAGTTGCAATTGAGTCCTATGTGATGAATTACTAAGGTAGTTGCTAGGTGATATGCGAGGAAAATGTGGCTCTGAAAATTAGAGGGGGAACTCTATAGTATGTTTGAGCTCTATTATTGCACAAGTTTCAGGTTGGGAAAAGAATGACCCAAACCACAATATGGTGACAATTAAGAGAACACCTACCCACTGTGACCGTATATAGGTATTCCTGTCACTTTAGAGATGAAGTAATCACCTCAAGGGGGGAATCTCAGTTGACCCTAGGGGAAATGAGATGGAAGATGAAGAGATGATGAAGTGTCCCCCTTTAGGTCAATTATGGAAGGTAAAAAGGGATTTAAAAGAGTCTCATAGATGATGGAAGTCGTACCACAGTATAGTATACATGCCAAGAAGTGATTGTACCTACCTAAGACACAAGGAAACAAAAAGATAAAAGCCCAATAATGTGTTGGACAAACAAGTTAATATTGTTTTCCCTAATTGCATAAATAAACAATGTTATATATCAGCAACAAAAGATAATGAGAGCTTCAAATAATTTTGCTAAAATTCTAGTTAAAGATGCAAGAGACAAGCTAGCAATGACTAGTTTAACTCAAGTATTGATGCATGAAACTTTAGAAACAAGATAAGGCTGTCATAAAAAAATGTTGAAGAGATAATTATCATCCTCATGTCTATAGCACACAAGTTACAGAAAGGAAATCAAACTCCTTAACTTTCCCAAAATCCACCCAAAAGGTGTGTTGAGATTGATAGATTATAGGGGAAAACTTCTAGCGATTTTTGATGGTTGGTTTGTGAGTTATTAAGAGATTTGTTTTAGGGTTTATGCAACCCTAATGACTGTAGATTAAAATTTATAATAGCATAAAGAATCACTTAGCAAAATGAGACACCCTAGTGGCTCAACCAAGCATATAAATCATATAATTGATTTCAATTTAGACAATCTCAAAATCCTGAGTTTTCACATTAAGCAATGCAAGATTTTATATCTCCAATGCAATTAGATTAGTGCCTTTAGCTATTGGGTTATGGAGTCAAATAAATATTGATCTAGCAATGGTATCTCCTTGTGGGTGTAAACCCTTTTACTCCTCAAAGAAAGCAAGGCTAACTAGGAAGTACTAGGAGGGTGTAAACCCTTTTACTTCTCCTAGTAAAACCTTATGCAACAGAATATTCCAAGACACAAAATTATGGATATGGTAGATTTGTATACTCTTATACTCCCCAATAAGTCTATCAAATCAAACTTGCAACCAAGTAATGGAGCAACAATAAGATAGATTCCTTACCTAGTCCAAGAAACAACAAGATAAAGCTCCTTTTACCAAGACTAATCCACCACAAATGAAAGAGAATATCTCCAAGAGAGGTAGCGCACTACCTCTTCCACCAATAGCATGAAGAAACCATAACAAGAGCACAAGAGCACAAGAGAGAGAGATTTCCTAAAGAGAGCGCAAATTTCAGCTATGAGCCTTCTCACAATGGGAGAGTTATGTTCCAAATGAGATACAAATGATATCTATTTATACAAATCCTCTAAAAGATAGTTTGTTGACAAATATTAAGGTAAAACACAAGATAAGGGATCAACAACCCTTATCTTTCCCCTTTACAAAAGCATTATTATTTAATTCATACTTTGCACATAAGAGAAACCCTAAAAACATGACATCACCCCCTTCTTGGGAAATGTTTGGCACTTTTGGTCAATTTGTTGAGTTGGAGAAGGAAAATATAGGCCTCCAAAGGCTAATAGTATTCAATCCATGCCTTTATTCCATGATCCAAGTGTTATTTCCTCCAAAATGTTCCAAGTGTCCTTAATCACCGCCAAACTCTAGCCCTAATATGACCTTAAGCCCTCAACTGTGATGTTTTGGCATCCTTAGGCAATTTGTTTGGGTGGTAGGGGATAGGTTAGGTCCTCCATGATGTCTTATAGGCCTCCAAAGGCATGTCTTTATCATTCGACATGTGGGCCCTGATATCCAACCCGTGGGCTTCAAGCCCCATGGAATCCCAAGCTAGGCTAATTCTTCCAAAACTGTCCATCTGCTGGGTCCTGCAAAGACAAATGGATACACTCTCCAAGGACCTCAATTCAAATTCATCATGATGAGTAAATAAAATGAATAAAAGATCCATCTAAGAAAGTACATCCAAACCATCTCATCGAAATAAACCAATGCTCAAAGACCCTATGCAATTTTCCAAGTTTAGGTATGGGAGGGTTAACAAAACAACCTATTGGGTGAATTGTACCACAAGTTTAGGGGTGTTTCCCGAGGGTACCTCCTTCTAAGTCATGTGGATGAGGGGAAGACTTTTGGGCATGAGGTTCATGAAATAAAAGGGGATGTAGTGTCTCATTTATGGGTGCCTTTGTAGAGGGCGTGGTGCACCTTCATTTTCAATGCAACCTTTTTACAAGCCCATTTATTGCCTTTTATTCCTTTTAAGATGTTTCCAGGTTGAAACCAAGGTGGGGCTTCTACCTAAGAATGAAAAAATGTTCCCACCTTGACTCTACCATGGTCACGTCATGCTTCCCAAACTTGAACACATGTGTGGGGATTCTACCTAAGCATTAAAAATAATGCTCACACATGCTCCATCTTGGTTGAAATTTTGTTATTTATATTTTTCCACGGGTCCCATAAGTTTCTTATGAGATACATTTCATTGTCCTCGAGATCCCAGGGCGAGCATATAGAAGGTTAATGGTTGGATAATATCGTTTTCCAGCTACAATCCTCTCAGAATTTAGTTCCTTCTTCCCATGAAATGAGGGAAAACCCCTTCTTGGGTCAATACACCCAAAAATACAAAACGATATGGAGATGAGGGGATGAAGTGTGGAAAGTGACAAGTATGGTCGAGAGTGGCACGATGAATCGTCAAGAGGACCTCCTAGTAGAAAACCTATCCCCAAAGGTGACCCACTTACTAGGGCGCAATGTCAACTACCAAAGTGAAAAAGGGAAAAGAGCATAATGTCCAAGAAAACATTACATAATCAAAAGCAGTAATAGTTGTAACAAACTCAAATGCCTCAAATATTGAATTGACACTCACCATAATACCTGGCTTGCACCTCATGGATAAAGACCCAATGTATTCTGGAGGCCAGATGATGTGGTGGATACCGTCGTGATGAACCTGGAGCTATGGTGGTTATGTGGGTCTCTGTCTACGCAAGTGGATACTATTGGTCAAGATGTCTCTCAGTACTCCATGTCTGCAACTTGATGGCATCGAGACATCATCTCCTTAGTTATCCGTAGAAGTTAGGGATAACATCTGGCTCGTACTTTGTTACATGTACTCATCATAGAGTGTGTGATAACCACAACATCTCTTGGTGGACCTGTGCCTACACTGAAACATAACACTATAAAATATAGGGTGTTTCTATCACCCTTCGTCCATATACATCAAAAAATGAAACTAATCTAGAAAATAAAATTTTAGCATTTTTTCAAAAATTTCTAAACTAAACATGAAATCAATATACAAATAGAGAAAAATGAAATATGAAATGCACCTAACTTTTATGATCAATCAATATGAAAATGTAGGAAAACAAAATGACCTACCTACTTACCTGGGGTTTGGGCCCTGAAGATGTCAAGTGATCTGAATGTAGATCCGGTGAAGAGACCCATCCACTAGCAATGGCATCTTTCTCCCATCCAAGGCTGTCAAATAATACTTCTCTTTCTCAGACTTCTTCTTGATAATGTAAGGGTGAAGCCACAAGTTGTCATCCTTCTGGTCATATTTAGGCTTTCCCTTCTTCTTGTCTCACATGAACGCAAGACTTAATTCATTGTAGTTTATGTAAGGTATATTCTCAATGTAAGGATAGGAAGAAGGTTCTGTGATGACTTCATTTTTTATGGCTTCTTCATGTTCTTTGTCCTTATTATCTTCTTTCTTCAATATTTCGATAGAGCTTGGATCATTCCCTTGGAAATTTGCAAGATTTTCTTTGTATTCATCTGTCCTTGGGAGTATCATGTCTATGCATTCCTCCTGCATGAATGGTAAGTCTCATGGATCATACTCAATGGTATATGGAACCTCCTCAAACTCTTCCTTGCTTGTATAATAAAGACTGTTGGGATCAATCACATGCTTGTCAACTCGCTCTTGACTATATAATACCTCAAAGGTTCCATATCCAATGGGAATGTGTGCATGGGTGAGATCCATGCTAAGGAAACCTCCAAGGGAAACAAACAAACTCCTCGATAAGAGCATCCCCCAAGAATCTGGGACATCGATTACTACTATGTTCATAAGGAGGTTGATGTGTGGAAAATCAATCAAGAAGATCTCATTGTTCTCACATAATCCATAAACCTTAACCATTTTAGAATCAATTCCACACACATTTCCATACGATCAGGTCATTTTCAAGCCAAGTTGTTCCATTACCTTCAATTACATGACATTTGTCGAGGCCCCCGAATCCAACATACATTTGTTCAGGTGGAATCCATTCACACCCAAATATGAAAGATAAAAAGGATGATTGTTATCTTTTTTACGATAGAGATACATGGTGTTAAAAATGATTGGAGGATCCTCCTTCTAAGTCGACACATGTAATAACTTCAAGACTTCCCTCCTTACAGAAGGGATTTTGTACATTTCTATCATAGGAACCGTCATATTTAACTTCCCAAACATGGTTGCAACGTCTATGTTCAACTGAATCTCATATGTTGGAGTTGGCTTTGGAAGCAAATCATGTACTAGAGGTGGAAGTGGTGGGACCACCTTCTCTGTAGATGGAGGAGTTGTAGGTTGTGATGGAGGCGTTGAAGATTTAATTCTTCTAGTGTATGACAAATATTCATTCTTCCTTAGTTCCTTCCTCTAATCGTCTGTCAATTGATTAAAAGCTCAGAGTCTCCCCTCTTTCTCCCTGTCTTCTGGCTTCATTTATTTGTTCTTGTGTGACCTCTTCCTCTTGGAAGTTACATATCATATCCATGAAATTCATATAGTCAGAAGAATATTCGTCTCATCGAGGACACTCATACTCTCAGTGATGTTCTTGGCATGGAGAACACCACATTGTTTGTTTTGTGTCAACCATTCCAACTGGTTTCAAAGTATCAGGGGCCTTTTCCTCTTGTCAAGGCCTCGGTTTCCAACCTGTGGTATCTCTCTGTTGTCTAGTAAACTAAGGTCTGGGGGCATATTGGTTTCTTTCCATAGTGGTTAATCAACCCATGATTTGATTATGTGATTGGAAAAACAGAGTACTCATCTGATCTATCTTCTGAGTCAAGAGGGCAATTGGATTAGGATCACTGCTACTAGAAGCCTTAGTCTTTTCTTTTTCCTTGACACGAGGGTATTGGAAAGGGTCAACCTTTGAGTCAAGGATATTTTCTTCAATCTCTGCACTATACTCTTTGTATTGTGCCAAAGTGGTGGGATTCTTGTCCTTCAGAATAAAGTGGAATATCCCATCAAATGCATTCATACAGAGGAGATGAACAACTGTAGCCGTAGGACGCAAATATATTAGAATTTGGCTTTATAATTTGTCGAATCTGGTGTCAAATTCACTCACTATCACATTCTCCTTTTTCTTTATCTGATAGAACTGAGATACAAGCATCCCATTGTCTTTCTTCATTGTCCATATGTTCTTGAATAACTTGGAAAAATACACATAAGATGCTATGTGATTTTCAGGTAGCCCTTTGAACTATCTCTGAGCATATTAGGTCAAAGATGAGGCTAATATCCTCATTGCTACATCCTCATGTTCCACTTCTACATTTTCCATGTCTCGGCCTACGATGTAGAGATGATCATTTGTAGTGGTGAAATGATTTCCTGGAAGCTTTGGAAACCATTTGTGAGATTCTTTCGACATTGTGTTGGGGTATCTAGGGATGTTGTCCATGTTAAAGGGTTTATAAAGGTCCTTTTACCAAGTGTGAGACATTGGAGCAAGGGGAAGGGTATCGTGGAAAAGGTTTTTGACAATGGGATACTTGAGAGGGGGCCTTCTTCGGTAAACCTTAGAACGTTTGAACCAACCTGGGGAAAAGTCTTAAGGGAAGAAGGGTTATGGGAAGGTGGAGTTTCCAAATGAGATTCAAGAAGAGCTCATCACAGGTGGAAGAGGAATGTACTTTAGGTGGAGTCACCAGGAAATCT
>ML833099.1:28518-38997 GCA_009831015.1 Picea engelmannii
TATAGTGTTAAGAAGAACCCATGTCTTATTCAAACAAAAATGCATTGTTTTGTAGTGAAGATTTATAACCAACTCTATAAAAAATAACCGGAAGAAAATAAATGGTGGTTGGAATGCTTCTTTGGTCTTGAAAACAAATCTAGAAATGTTGAACTTTGATAGCTTTGGGATAAAAAAAAAATCATTTTCAACACTTCGATTATTAGGCAGTTGTTGTATATGGTGGTGAAATTGGGGCTCACATCATGAAACTTGAAATAAAATTGAGTCAATCCAAAAAACATTTATACATATACTTTTAAAATTAGATGCAACTCTCACAACAAGATTTTTAATGATTTACCACTAAAAAAATATGTAGTAGATATCTCTACTCGGAAACCCCATCAAAATGGTCAATCCCATCAAAATGGTCAATTATGTGACTAATGGTCTTAACATTAGACATTATAAAATTCGTAAGAAATGTTTTTTATAGTGATTGACATAGATTCTATCATAATGTCTATCATAACAATCAAATATGAATATTTATGGGAAAAAGTAATAACCATAAGCTCAAAATGTTGTTGAGTCTTATGTTAACACCAAATAAACTTACACTAGGGGCTGAATTTCCCCCGTGGGCTAATTATCCATGCTTTTTTCTGAAAAAACATTTGCCAATTTCCTTTTTTTTCTAAAAATGATTCACCCAAATTCTATAGGATAAAATTATTTTACCTTAAAAGTCACCAAAATTTTATACAAACTATATAAGATCTTTAGAAATTTGAATATTTTTACAAAAAAATTGTCTAACATTTCATAGTTTGCATATGAAGGACTAGTAAGATTCACGGAGGTTTCTACACTTTAAGATAAATTTCCATCCTTGAAATTTTCTATGTAAATAACCCACAATAAATAATGAGTAATAGTAGAAATATTGTTAATGGGCACTTGGTTGGTTGGTGAAGTAGCAATAGTGCTACTACTCCCACAAAGGTTCAAATCCTTTGCTCCTCATGCCATAGTCAAAATTATTTACTATTTATTGGTTGTATTATAACTATTATGAACAAGGACACTTGTATAATCCTACTAACCCATATGACTCTCAACGCAACGTAATCACCCCTTGACTATTCTGAACAAGGACACAAGTCTAATCCTACTAACCCCTACCATTGTGACCTCATACACATTATAACTCCTAACCCTTGTGATCTCTCATACAATCACCCCTAACCAATATTACACCGGTATACCCCTTAACCAATATTACACCGATATACCCCTTGACCCTTGTGACCCATACCACAATCATTGTTGTTGACCATGGTTGACCTTATTTGAGCCATGTTATATTCACCACACTTCACCAATGTAATTTAATTGCATTAAACTATCCCACTAACAATGTCCCAACATATATTCCACTAATCCATTGAACACATAGCCTAATAATATTATCACCTGCAAGCCTCCTAACATAGTGACCCCATTAACACATTACCCCTCCATGTTCATTAAAAATATTTAATTGCATTGAACCAACCCACAAACATTGTCCCAACGTATATTCCACTAATCCATTGAACACATAGCCTAATAATGCTATCACCTGCAATTATCCTAACATAGTGACCCCGTTAACCCATTACCCCTCCATGTTCATTAAATATTAACCACATTGATTACTTTTGACCACCATTGGCCATGGTTGGCCTAATTAACCATGGTGGAATGTAATCGATCAATATTAACCATCGTTGACCATGGCCGATATAGTAACTCATTGAAACATAACCTCCTAACTCATATTGATCTATGGTGACTAATGTTGACCATTAATGAACATTAACCACTTGGTACAACTACCTACCTATCCCTTACACATGAGCAACCCATTAACTATCTAATCCTCTATCCCCCATGCAATGATCAACCATGGGGTCTCCACCTAGTGAACCTATGACATAGCATACACGTTCACGGGATATTAAAGAATACCTCTACTTTCACTTGATATAGATAAATACCTTCCAAAATCCTTTTGTTCAACCCCCTGCCACTAGATATTTTCAATAAAAAACCCCTATTTTTACTATATACCCCTTTTGTACCCACAATACCTATAAACACTCATGTTCCTTGCATCCCGCCTTGATTATTTACAATACATTTACTCTATTTTTCACAATTTAAAAACCCCCCTATATGAATGAACATGATAATATATTGGTCAATAAGGTGAAACCCCTGTATGATCAACTAATCTTAGTAACTAAATAACCCTTGACCATCATCAACCATATCAATTGTCATTGCCCATAGTTGACCTTTGTTTACCATATTGACTATATAGACCATATTCACCATATTAACCATTGGCCTGCTTCGCCACTAATGTCATTCCCACTTATGTTCCACTTATCTTCTAACCACATAGCATGATAATCCATCACCTAAAATTCTTAACTTAGTGACACCATTAATTCCTCAACCCTCTATCCTCCTTAACCATATGGACCATCATTGACCACAGTCAACCTTATTAACCATGGTGGACCATAGGATATCATCATTGACCATCATTGATGATGGTTGATTTAGTAAACCATTGACCGATAACCTATTAATCCACATTGACCTAGGATGACTAATGTTGAATATTGGTCAACATCTATCATTTTCCACAACTAGCCACTTACCCTTGACCTATGAACTAACCCATTATCAACTTAATTCACTAACCCATTGACTTTCTAATCTCAATGGATCAATATCCCTTGACCATCATCAAACATATCAACCATCATTCACCTCCATTGACCATGGTTGACCTCTATTAATCATATGATTGTATATACCATATTCCCCATGGTTCACCATGTAATTGCATTAACTAAATGATCTCGAGACCAATCTTTGTTAACTTCATGCCAACTTATATTCCATCAAACCATTAATTGTCTATCCCAATAGTCTCATCATGCACAAGTATCTGAACCAAGTGAATCCCTTGAGTCATCAAGCCTTTGCCTTCATTCACCACATAAACCATTGTTGGCCACAATTAAACTTATTCACCATGGTGGACCATAGCAATTCACTGTGGACCACCATTTGATCTAATAACCATTGACCCATAACCCCCTAACCTCTATTAACAAATTCTAACTAATGTCAATTATTAGTCAACATAATTCACCTACCAAAACTAGCAACCTACCCCTAATCCACAAACTAACCCATTAAACCATCGACCTATTAATCTCAGTAAGTTAATAACCCTTGACCACCATTAACCATATAAACCATTTTTTACCATCAATGGCTTACATTTGTTAACCATATTGACTATGGCTCACCATATTTACTGCATTGACCTTTGAACCATAGCTCACTCTCCCACTAACATCATTCTCACTTATATTTTGTTAATTCATCAGCCACCTAATTGTTGGTTTTCCTTATATGAGATATGATCGATATATTATTACAATGATGAGTGTTCCATATATATGGAACATAAGGTGACCATCCATGAAAGGATGTGTACCTTGGATAATCAATAACTATTTATTATTATCATTTACTTATTATATACTATATTTAATAATCAATAATAATTATATTATTAATTATTATCTTTAGAGAATGTCTCCCTGATGTTGTTCAAACATCAACACTCCCTCTCAACGAGAGAGACATTCTGCAACATGCCACTCTTGTATTTGAAACTCGGGTAGATTTTTTCTTTCTTGTTGGGCAACGCAACTTATGCAGACAATTACAAGGAAACACAAACTCGTGCATTACACAATACGTAATTGAAGAAGCCCATTTTTTTTTCAGAACTGTTTCCTTCGCATTGAGGAAGTCCGTTTAATTTTTTCTTTTTACTTACGCAATGATGGGAGCCTGGATGGCAGGCACAGATCCATTCCAAACAAAGAACGACTCTTCTGAGATGTGTTTAACCGAATCAATGTGGAAGGCGATTCAGACACACATGTCATTCTGCGCTTGCGTGGTTGTCTCATCTGCTTATCCATCACGTCACTGATAGTAATATAACATTTTTAAAAAGATGTCGTTGTCCAAGAGAACACCCTAAGGATCATAATGTTTAATGCTTCCTTCAGTTTATAAAGTTTCGAGTCGTGAAAGGGTTAAAAGCATGGGCAACAATGACAACAAGAAATACGTTGTCTTGGTGGGATGTAATTATTCCAATACTCAAAATGAAGTTCATGGATGTGTGAACGACGTTATGAGGATGCAACACATCCTTATTCATAGCTTCCACTTTTCCAAAGAAAATATTAATCTCTTTATGGACAAAGATGAGCCATTTAGAATCCCACTGGATAAAATATTTGCATGGATATAGTTAAAGACCTTCCAACATGATATCAAGGAGAGACATTGCCAGACATGATGCTCAGAGACAAGAAGTCTCTAGGAGCAATGTACCTCCTAGGATGGGACCATGCCAGATAACAGAGATAGTTTCAATGATTCTGGATACAGTGAGTCAAGACTGACTGTAGCACAACTATGGTAGATCCAACAGAGGAGGAAAACACATTATCAGACTTAAAGGGAGCAGGTGTAGCAGTCTGAATACATGAGTCGATCCATGAGATGTTGATGAAGTAGGCATGGAAGCAATTCTAGTATATGTAGAGGCACTCCCACAGAGTGAGGCGTTACTACATCCAGAGGGAGAAGAGATTTAGTTACCTCCATAGAAGGAGGAAGAGATACCTTCAGTGTTACAGGGAGCAGAGACAGAGGATGAGTCACCTCCAACTCCAGAGGGAGTGTTGATGTTTTTCAGCTTCCTGAGACATTGGTTCCATGATGGAACCTCGATATATCAAGTATGGTCCAAGATGACTTAGCATGATCAACATTTACCTATGTTTCTATGTGCATATGCATCAATGACTGCAGTGTATGTTTGGAACAAAAGTCCTCATAATAATTTAAGGAACATGACTCCCAAGGAGGCCTTCACCGGAATGAAGCCTGAGGTTGGACACTTCAGGATATTTGGGTGTTCAAATATACATTCATGTACCCAAGGAGAAAAATACAAAGCTAGACCCTTCACTAAGAAAGGGTACATTTGTGGGGTACAATGAGTCTTCGAAGGCATACCCGATCTACATCCCTGGTCAGAGACAGATTGAGGTGAGAATAGATGTTACCTTTGAGGAGGAGGTAGCCTTCATGAGATCTAGAGGATCTCACATGGATATTGATAGTGAAAAACAAGAAGAGATGGTTCCTTCTCCCCCTCCAGTTGATGTTCCTAGAAATATTATAGTAGGTCAGAAGAGACCTACATGGACTCGTCAGACTCTGCAGGAGGCAGAAAGACATGTAGCTCCTCGTGGTACCTTCTGAGAGAGAAAGAGACCTCAAAGATATCCGTGCTATGCCGCAACTATGAGCCACATCATTAATTCTGAGCCTTCATGTTATGAGGAGGCATCTAGTATGGAGAGATGCCATGATGGAGGAGTATCAGTCCATCATGAAGAATTATGTGTGGTATATTGTTCCGAGACCTAAAAGGAAGTCTGTAGTGACTTCCAAATGGATCTATAACATCAAACATACAACTAACAGAAGCATCGAGAAGCACAAAGCAAGTTTTGTTGCTAGTGGATTCTCTCAGGTGGAGGGAATAGATTATGAGGAGACATTTGCTCCTGTTGCTCGATACACTTCTATTCGAATGATTATTCCCCTCACAACATCCATGGGTTGGAAACTACATCAGATGGATGTGAAGACAGCCTTTCTCAATGGAGAGATTGGGGAAGAAATATACATCAAAAAGCCAGATGGTTTCGTCATACATGAGAAGGAGTCTCATGTGTGTAGGTTGAAGAAGGCCTTGTATGGACTCAAGCAGGCACCTTGAGATTGGTATGAGATGATTGATGGACACTTGATGAGTTTGGGCTTCAGCAAAAGTGTTGTTGATCCCAACTTGTACTACAAAACTGTTAATGGTGAGGCCCTGATTTTGGTCCTCTATGTTAATGATTTATTCCTCACAGGTACATAGAGCTTTATTTTTGAATGCAAGTATGTGTTGGCCTCTGAGTTCGAGATGATTCACTACTTCTTGGGACTAGCGGTGTGGCAGAGAACTGATGAGATCTTCTTGAGTCAGGGGAAGTACATAGTTGAGATATTGAAGAAGTTTGAGATACTGAACTTCAAGCCAGTGGCTATACCAATGATGATGAATCTAAAGAAACTAAGTGTGTCTTCTTTCGATTTTGATGAAATTGATCTGACTCTGTACAGACAGTTGATTGGATAATTGATGTATTTGGCTAACACCAGACCAAATATTTGCTATGCAGTGAGTGCACTTGTAACACCCTGTTTCCCCCAGTTTGTAAAAATAATTATGCTGGCCAAGAACTGTGGCAAACTCAAAGATGTGAATGTGTGATTTTGAATGGACCTTAGTATACAAGGTCGACGAATGTAAATTAACATTATGAATATATATATATATATATATATGTTGCAGGACTTTTGGGAGGGGGATGTGCTAAAAAAGAGACCACGATGGCTAAAGAAAGGTGGTGAAGGCACCTGGAATGGTGGCGCTAACTTCCACCGAAACCAATACGGTATTTGGTCTTCACTGGCCCGGAGAACCAAGAGTGCCTCGCTGGCCCCGAAATGAATTACTCGCCAGGTTGGTAGGTGAAGAGGCTCCTCATGAGTTAATGAGGATGGGGGGTGAACCACCCATCCGTGGAGGCCTCAGACCTAACCACTGCGGGGAAATTCGTGCCACACGCAACCTCGCCGGAAAAGAAAAGGCAGGTAAAAGGTGTGGAAGGGACGGGGACACGAGGGGAGATCATAGGAAAAAGATCGAAAGAACTCTGGAACAAAATACAGAGTGAGTGATAGTAGAGAAGAAGGAGAGTAACCTTCGTTCTCGATCACTGAAGAACAGAGACAGAGAGTCTCAAGCATCGTGGTCTAGCTCGGGGGTGGCTAGTGGTAAATCCATTCAAAGTCGCTGAGCCTACGGTTGGGTGGAAACGAGCACCCCTCTCAGCAGTTGCATCAAACCCGGTGTTTTTCTAATAACTGTTTTATCTTGTATCTTGAATTTAAATATTCTGACATGTATTCTCATGGTTTGTGAAATTATGAATGATTTCAGTATAAAACTGTCTGTATGGTGTTTGATAAGAAATGGTGGTTGCATGCTTATAGTGGAACGACCACATACAACTTATATATATATATATATTTAATGAATAAGTGCAGTTTTTCAGGTCTGCTCTCGGGAAATTGTTCCCTTATTTACCTCATGTAACACTCTAGATAGATTCCTTTCCCCCACAGGGACATCCTTTCAAGAAAGTTCCCTCACTCTATAGAGCTGGGGTAAGTGCCTAGAAAGGACTGTCATCACAGTAAAAAAAAAAAAAAACTTGAGCTTGCTCACCACTAGTCACAGAAGATAATAGCTCAGAGATTTTAAGAGGACCTTCCAGTCGGGTCTTCAAACCTGGTGAAATTTACTCAAGGGCCCGAAGAAGGAATTAATGGCGTAGTTTTTAAAATCCTGCACGGGAGAGAATGGTATTCTTAGACTTCGATATTTCGGAGTTTCGGCACCCAGGGTATCTAAGTACGAGTCCTCTTGTACTCGCGAGTCCCAAAACCCCGACCCGCGAAATTTCAAAATGATAGCGTGTGGATGAATTAAGGACCTTTCGGTGGTTCGGTACCCAGGATACCCTTCCTCTTGTTAAATGCACGAATGAGATCCTTTCGTAGGATCTAAGGTCTATTACGACCATTAAATTGGATGAAGGAACGCAGGTGTTAATGCCTCGACCCCTTTTTAACCTTCGTAAGTAGCGAAGAAATCGAGACTGTCGATTCCAAGACCCATGGGAGTACCTGGACCGTCCAGCTATAGAGTACACGTGGCGGCCGGTAAGCGTTTCGGCTTTTCGGAACCCAGGAGATCAGAGGGTAAAAACCCTTGTCCTCACGACTCGTGAAATCCCGACATATGAAATCCCAAAATGCTAGCGTGTGGGTAAGTTATGAGTTTTTAGAGTTTCGACACCCGGGGTACCTAAGTGTGAGTTCTCTTGTACTCGCAAGATCTGAAACCCCGATTCACGAAAACCTGAAATGACGGCGTGTGGATGAGTTAGGAATTTTCGGTGTTTCGGAACCTAGAATACCCAAGGGAGTATTTCCTTGTACTCACAAGTCCCGAAACCTCGACTTGCGAAATCCCGAAATGATAATAGTATGGAGAAGTTATAAGATCTTGGAGTTTCGTGTTAAGGTCCTAACCCGAACATAGGTAGATCAATGTATTCGGATGTAATAAAGGTCAATATTAATAAGGCCTTTCAATAAAATAGAATAAGGCGGATGTAAGAATACCTAATAGAAGCTTCTGCTTCTAGAAGGATCTTCCTCTAGATGCTTCTCTTAATAGACATATTTAGTATAAATAAGGGTAGAGGGTATGAAAACCCTAGCTTGGAGATTATTGTAACAGAGCGCTGCTCGACTGGAGGTTTCCCCCTCGAAGAGGCCTGTGAACATTGCTTTCTGAATCAAAGTGTTGTTTCAATTGTTATTCTCATATTATTTTTGTGTTATTGTGGATGATTATGCTAGTTATATTACTGTTATTCTGCCATTCCTAGCATTTTATTTTTGTTCTGCGTATTTATTAGATCTAGTATCTTGCAAGTGGTATCAGAGCACTTTCCTTGGCAGAAATTGTGGGTAGGTAGAGACATATTCCGACGTCTTTAAGCCACAGAGATCTTTCGTTATGCGCATAAACCCGCGGTTGAGGGATTCATACACGCAGGAAATACAAGTGGTTCTTAAGCTCACATCTGTTGGCCACCCTTGTAACCCCTGTTGGTACCCCTTCGAGTGGTAGCGCATCAGACAACACCTGTGTACGGATCGGCCTAGATTTCCTAAATCCCTCTTTAGATAAACCTATCAGTCGCCAGACTGCTATAGTATCACCGAGAACAACACTCAGGAAGATACTCTCTAGTACCTGGGTAGTCGGGTAGTACGGCTAAGGGTACAATCTATCCTCCTTAGTTAATTCCCTAAGATATTGGGTCGAGTACTACTGTTGGACCTCGCACGTATATCAGAGAGCTATAGTACAGGGCAAACCCTTGTCTGTAGAACCCTTGAATACCTAACCCTTGGGGAACATAAACATAAACATAAACAAATTAAACAGGCGAGATCTATTGCTACGCGTCTGTGTTCAGGTCGCCAAGTAAATACACATTTCTTTTTGGTTAAGAATTTGGGGATTTCAGCACTGCAACATTCTTCAGACCGAAGTATAACCCCGCAGCTGTAAAAAAAATAAAATTCTGGAAATTTTTTCACCATTATTTGAGACCTATTCCATTAGATTCATCTCTTCTCCCTTATCACATTCATCCATATCATTTTTCTATAAAAATTTCTAACCCCGACCGCTCCCTTTTCAGTTCACCCATCCTCATGGCCTATACCCATAGCCAATAATTGGAGTCTCGCTTCAACACCTTGCAATCTAGTTTCCTCGAGACCCAACAAGAAGTGCAACAACTCAGTGCTACTATTGCCTCCCGTGATACATCCATCAATACCACCATAAATGCATCCATCAATGCATCTGTGCAGTCCGCAATGGCGGAAGTCAAACACGAACTGACCACCCAGCTTGAATCTGTCTTTGCATCACTCTGCACCAAACTCAAGATCCCTACCGATGACTCTTTTCCCGATGCACATACAAAGACTGAAAGTGAAACTTCTTCCCATTCCTTTTAGCCCCATCACTTTCAACGGGACATACACCTTCCGCAGGTGGATGTAACCAAATTTGATGGCTTGGATCCCACTGGTTGGGTCACCCAAATGGAACATTATTTCTCTCTCTACAACATTACAGATGACTTTTCCAAACTCCGGTATGGTGTTCTCCATCTAGATCAAGAACGCTGGCAATGGTGGCAATGGAGAAAAACTTCCCGTCAAGGGTATATTGCTTGGACCTAATTTGTGACTGAGCTTTATGAACGCTTTGACACTGACACCAACCATTTGGGCCGTTTGACAAAATTGAAGCAATCAGGAACAATAGAAGACTTCATAGCTGCATTTGAGCGCCTGGCTTTTTGAACAAAGGGCATGACTGATGCTTTCTTTCGAGAGTGTTTTATCAGTGGGCTCAAGGAGGAGATTCGGGCCCATGTCCTCATGGCTCAAACTACGACTTGGGTGGAGGCTACTAAACAAGCTAAAGAAGCACAACAAATTGTTTCCTCTCAAAACCGTAAGCCTTCCTTTATCCCTCGCCCTAAACCAGTAAACCCCACTACTCCCTCCGCCCCATTAAAGATCCAAAAATTGACCAGGGCTGAAATGGTTGAACGCCAA